>JAVXUP010001627.1:0-208861 GCA_033070095.1 Escallonia herrerae | reverse complement strand
CTATTGCATAACTACGCCCTCAAGCTCTAGAGTTTAATTTCCTTACTATAGTACCCTCGTCGACTTGGGCTTGACTAATAGTTACATTTTCTTCGTGGGAACCCATAATTAGCTGCTGCCGAATAAGCCCACTTAAAAATTGGATAACTTGCTAGATAAGTTATGAGTTCTAGTATCATTAGTGTTTCAGGAAAAAAAAAAGGAAGTAATTACTATATTTCACTTTGATTTGGCAACATAACATTAGGTTTAGTGTCTTTCGATGTCTTAGTTTACCCATTGCATTTTGAAAGTTGGCTGCTTCACGTATTTGTTTTCTTGTCTTCGTCAATAACTTTCTTAAGTACAATTTGATGCTACACGGTTATATAGATAGTCGGTGGATGTTAAATGTTGGCACGCCTGACATTTTTTTTTCGCGTCAGGGTTAGTGTTGTCTAAATTTGATTTGAGGCTCCATAGTTACACCTTTATCTTTTGATGTATGTTGCAAGGCATTAGTGGAAACAACTTGATCAACTTATCCCTTTCTTCCCTTGGACTCTTATGTATGGGAGCTTGATCGAGGATTAGCCAATGGGTCTTGGTATTAACTTCTTAAGGTTTTTCTGAAACCATGCTACACTGTGTGGTCAAGTACGAGGTTGTTACCTAGTCCTATCTCCACGTTTGTGAAGAGGCCATTTTTGTATTTAGCAGGTTGCAGATGGGCTTCTATGTTACATGAACTCTTCAGTATGCGTGAAGTACCCGTGTCGGATACTCGACACTTGGACATGGATATGGGATATGTGTCCGGCACATCTCATAGGATATGCCACTATGAACACTATCTTATAATGTTTTGTTTAGTTCATTAGTGCTTTGAGACAAGACAAGTTATCAACTAAACCCAAGTGCATGACAGGAAAAACCATTTCACCTTTAACTAAAAAGCAATAATGAATATGAACATTTTGTCGTGTTCACATCTTGTGAATTGGATAGACATTTGGCAGATGGGCAACATAGGGGGCTTTCTCTAGGTTTGGTGAATCTTTTGTTGGGCATATTAGTGAGAATTGATAGACGGTTATTCAATCTGGTAGATGTCATTGAAGGTTCTTACCCCACCACTGTCGGCTGAGAAATGTGGAGGATTTTTCTTGGGTTTTTCTCTGGGGTTTAAGGTATCGGTGATGTTGAGGGGAGTAGGGTACTGTGGCATGAGCTTGCGGTGGCTCAGAGTACTTGGAATAGATTATGTTGGATTGCTGATCACTTCAATGTTATTAGGTTCCCCGACGAGACGGCGGGATGCTTATCCTTCTCCCGCAAAATATTCTTATTTAACCATTCCATTGGGCATGAGGACTTACTGAACCTGCCGCTGGAAGGTGGAACTTTTTCATGGTCGAGAAATTTTGAAAGTGTTTCGTGCTCAACGTTAGGTAGACTCCTGATGTCTCCATATTGGGAGAATAAGTTTGAAAGGTCTACGTAGTCTTGTCTTCCTCATGTTACTTCTAAATTTTGACCATGTGCCTCTTTTATTGGATAGTGGGGACTTAAGGAAGGAGAAGTCCCGCTTTTGCTTTGAAAATATGTGGCTGCTGGAGTCAGGGTTACAATTTGAGGCTACACGGTTATATAGATCAAGGTGTCTTGCACAAATTTTAATTTTTACAGGAAGAATAGCGCAACTGGAATAGGGAGATCTTTGGGAAAATGGAACTTCGAATAGCTCGTGCTCTTAAGGAGATCCATATTCTAGATGTGCTGGGGAGAGGGGTTTGATGCATGGTGAATTGCCTGAAAGTGCAGAATTGAAGGTTGAGTTAGGCATGTTATTTGTGCCGAAGAAGTTTGCTGGAGGTAAAAATCTAGAGTACTTTGTGTCAAGGAGGGCATGAATGCATTTTCTTGCCCCCCCCCCCCGACCATAAGACGGCCAATGCTCAAAGGAAGAACCAGTTTGGAAAGCTCAAAATCAGCGGCGCGTTATTTTCAGATGAGGTTGATATAGAGGGGTATTGTCAATTTATATGAACAGCCTTTTGTTGTTATTGCTCTTCGGAGGAAGAAGTAGTGGGTGCTTTGAAAGGGAACAATAATAAAGCCCCTAGTCCAGGTGGGTTCACAATAGCATTTTTTCAGCGATGTTGGTCGGTGGTTAAGATGGATGTGCTGGATCTTTTTCCTAATTTTCAGTCTTGGTTCGTTTCAGCAATGTTTAAACGCTACTTCCGTAGCGTTGCTTCCAAAGATAGGGGGGCCAGAAGATGCTAGAGATCTCCGGCTGATTAGTTTTCTGAGCAGTGTGTACGAAATTCTTTCAAAGGTCCTCTTGATTAGATTGAATTCTATTCTTCCTGAAGTTATCTCTGTATCTCAAAATGCATTTTGTGGGTGGGCATCAAATTTTAGATGCTGCCCTTGTTTCTAACGAATGTGACGATGCGGCTC
Organism: Escallonia herrerae; assembly: GCA_033070095.1. Classification (NCBI taxonomy): domain Eukaryota; kingdom Viridiplantae; phylum Streptophyta; class Magnoliopsida; order Escalloniales; family Escalloniaceae; genus Escallonia; species Escallonia herrerae. Next base: position 206,416 of record JAVXUP010001627.1, on the reverse strand, counting down.
CCCCATATTGTTGTGCAAATTGGATATTGAGAAGGCTTACAATCACATAGACTGGAAGCGTTTGTTCTTTTTGTTGGATAGGATGAGTTTTAGGGCATCTTGGAGAAAATGGATAAAGTTTTGTATTTCTACGGCTCGGTTCTTGGTACGGTGAATGGTACACCCGCGGGTTTCTTTTCCTCGTCTAAGGGGCTTGAGCTAAGGAGATTTGCTCTCTCCCTCTCTTTTTCTTAGCTTAAGTAGGATGATTGGCAAGGCTGTGTTTGGACGCTTCGAAGTGGGGACTTGAGGGTGCGTGGGACTGGTTTTTTCATTCATTATTGGTTGATGACACCTTGATCTTTTGTGAGGCGGTGGAGAACCAACTCATATTTTTGAGGATGCTATTGCTGTTTTTTCAGGCTTGCTCGAGGCTTTGCATCAACGTTGCTAAAAGTGAGTTGATCCAGATGGGGGAAATGCCAGACGTGAATCTTTTGGCTGGGTTCTTTGATTGTGGGGTTGGGGTCTTCCTTGCTTATTTGGGTCTTCTTTGGGCGCTTCTTATAAATATACAACCTGTTACCTTTCTGTGATCAGACGATTTGAGCAAAGATTGGCGTGGTGGAAAAGACAGTTCCTGTCTAATGGTGGCAGGCTTACCTTGATAAAAACCACCCTCTCCAGTCCATCAACTCATTTTATGTCACTAACTTTACTCTTCCTATATCTGTTGTCAAGGGGTTCTAAAGATAGGAACTCGAGTTCCCATGGGAAGGAGAAGGTGAAGAGAAGAAGTATCATTTGGGGAAGTGGGATGGGATTTGCTCACTAATACACCTTTGCAACTTGGTGGGTTTAGGGATAGAAAGTTGAAACTTTTTAATGCTGCACTGCTTGGGGGTGGTTGTGGAGGTTTTCCTCGGAGAATGGTGCCTCATGGAAATCGGTTGTGGTGAGCAACTATGGGTTGGAGAGTTTGGATCGTGGCCGAAAAAGGAAGGCCCGTATAGTTTGAGTTTTGGGTGGGTTTTAGCCCTGACTTGGCTGCTTTCCAGATATTTATCAGTTTTTCTCCAGGGTTGGGTTTGGTTTTGGCATGCATGTTGTGCAGGAAGTAGGAACTAAACAATTTTGTTGCTCTTCTTTTCTGTGAGCTTCCTCTAATAAAAGCCATCATCTGATGTGCTTCTAGCTATTGATTGGATTTCTGTTGAGATAATTACATTTATTAGACAGATTGGCAAGCCCTTGCACCCATATCTCCATCCAGAGGGCTTATGCAATGTGGATGAAGCAAATTTTCCAGCAGGGCAATTAAGGAATTCCTGCGAAATAGAAGATCTACGCAACCAAATTTTCTTGTTCAAAAGATCTCTTCTTCCTAATTGTCAACCAAAATGCATAAAAAGAAAACTGCTCTTGCATGTGCATCGTCGTGGCATGAACTAAGAATTTACTTGCCTTCGATTCAGCCACTGCTTCATTTAAAGCTACCCCCTATTCCTCCCTCTCCTTTAGGATTGCATTGTCGTTGGTCCTTCTTTCACGGTTGCTATCCGTGAAAGAACGTCCAATGACGTTGCTATCCTAAAAGAAAATCTTGTGGGCTAAGTTATGTTTTGAGTGTCTTTTCTCCAGCAATATACTAGCCAACTCAATAAAAATGAGAGCTCATGCCCAGAAGAGGATTCTTTATTTGCTCGTGAAGTAGTCACAGGTTAGGTTTTCACGTAAAGTTTATCATAGCTTACCCTTAGTTAAATTCTATGGTTAGGGGTAAAAGGAAAGTCAATCTTACTTGGCTTCTGATTCGACATGAATTGAGGACAAGGGTTAAAGCTAGATATGTATGATTCAGTCGGTACCAAATATTGGTAGTTTTGTGTCATGTCAAGAGAAACGACATAGAAAACTTGTACAAGTGCTGTAAACGAGCCTAGGAAAGAAGTTGTACCACCTATCATGAACAAGTTTGCTGCCTTGTCTTCCCAGATGTCTCCCTCTCTTATACCTCTGGTGGGAGGGCTAACCAAATTCATGTTGTATACTGGGAGGTCCCTTCAATACATCCCCGGCCTTTATTACCACTATGATCCCTTCTCCTCGATTCTCGTTTGTTGACAAACATTTCTGTGTGGCTGATTACCTCAGTTATAAAGGTTAGCTGGCCTCGTGAAACCCTGTCTTTCGCAGAAATTTCCTGGTCGGAGATAAAATTGGTGACTGTTATCTTCAGCCGTCTTTGTTCTGTTAAGTGTGGTCCAAGGTTAGGGGGCACAAGCAGTTCTTCAGGTGAATTCACGATGAATTTTTTTTACGGATTTTTGGCAACAGAAAAAGGTATTCCCTTCCCTTAGAGGGCTGTTTGGAGTACCACGGCCCCTCTTAAGGCAATGATAGAGATCGGGCCCTGAGAGATAGCATGTTCTTGGAAACAAAAGGAAAAGAGAGAACTTCTGAGAAAGCGCATAAGCCTTTGCTAGTTACCATATTGTCTAAGTCCATTTATTATCAGGTTTATTCTTAGTTTAAGTAGTTACTATTTTTCTAAGTCCTTTTATAATATTGAATAGTCTTCTTTTTGGCAATGTTTTAGATTCTTTTTTCCTGGTAGGACAGGTCTTTAATTTTTGTCCATATAAGCAAGCATTGTAATTAGAAATGAAGGAGAGAGTTGAATAGAATTTGCTTTCTCTTTTCAGCAGTGAGGCTCCGTTGAGTCTCTTCTAGGTGAGACTTCTAGTAGGCCTTAGTGTGAGACTAAGGTTTTCCTATCCTTTGTTATTTTCTTTTTTATGTTCTTCCCTGTTTAAGAATACCATAAAATACTTTTCATGTGTACTGCTCACAGTGCCCTATACTGCCCCAAGTCAGTCACTTAAACCCCTCATCATTGTTTCTAGACCCGAACCCTAGCTTCTCAATTCCAAATCGTAGAAGCGTAGACAGCCTTTAATATCCTTTAAGGTCTATCATGCATCAATTTTGGCATAAGAGACTGTTGTTTTTGGCTGTAAGTTGCAATTTACCTCATGGGTTCCTCAATAGAGGAAATTTCTGCCAGAAGAAGATTGCTTAAGAGTTATGAAGAAGGATTTGCTAATATTAATATGAAGTTCGATAAGTTTGAAAAGCTCTTGGGAAAAGGTAACGGTTTAATTACACTTGGCACTCCTGAGGTTCAACCGAGAATACCCACAGCTCCCCCTATATATTTTTATTACACTCCGTCCCATGTGGTTTGTAGCCGCATTTCGCAGAGCTACATAACTAAAGGGACGTCAAAGGCTTACAAGATTCTCTAACATGACCTTTTTGCCACAAATGCCCTTACGTCTTCCTTTTCTGCCTTAACAACCAATGCCTAGATTGCCATTGATACCCTCCTTCTGCTCATCTCACACTGTCACACACAACACCCGTAACTACCACCAACGACCACCCTAATCTCTCTCTGCCTATCCAAATAACTTGCTACCACCAGACCCATTCCATTCCCCACTCACTGCCCATTGCACAGACACATACTGGCGCTCACAGACACACACACCGGCAACGCGTGCACACACTGCCCATCACATACACACATTGCCCATCACATGCACCCCGGAGATGCACACATATTGCCATTACACGCAGGTGCACGAGCGCGCGCGCATCGTTTCCTGCTGCCGCTGCTATCACCACCGTCGTATGCCCATTACCCTCCGACAACTATCTTGCCATTTGTACCACCCACCGCCCAAACCAACATACCTGTACCACCCACAGCCTAAATTCAGAGATCTGTATCACCTATCGCCGTCCCACCACCAAACCCATTCCATTTTCGACTGACCACCGTCGGACCACTACCTCGTCACACAGGCAAACACATGCACACACCTGTGATCGACCACCACTACCGTGCTGTCAAATGTTGTTCCAATTCTCGTACAGAGTCTTATTCGAGATCGACAAGTTATGGGAAATCCCATGAATCCTGCTATTCCTTGAAGCGGTATGAAAGCTATTAAGAAGAAGCAGTTCTTTTCTAAAATCGAGGGATCTTGTTAACTTAGTCAACTTCAAAATCTCAAGGTAAGAGATTTCCATTTCCCACTCACACACGCAATTCTACGAATTGTTTGCAGGAGTAGTAATGAGGTTGGAGCGGTCGACTGGTGGCATCAGGGAAGTGGCGGTGAGGGGAATGGCTATGGAGGCGATTGAACTGTTGGCAGGTATTGTCATAGTGGGTAGGCGGCCGTGACTGGGATATGTGTTGGCACTGGCAGGTGGGACATTATAATGGTGGTGGTGGTGGTGATGAGTTTGGTGTAGATCGGTGGTAGTGGGTTTGTTTTTGGTGGTGGTGGCGAGGAAGCGGTGGTTGTGGTGTAGCGCCGTCGAGCCACAGCGAGAGGGAGCCGTGTGTAATCTGGCCGGTGTGGTGGTGGTGGTGGTGAACTTTTGGGAGCACTGGGTGGGTTGGGTAATTTGATTTTCTTATGAGGTGCATTACGGTCTTTTTACTAATTCTGTTAACTCAGTGAATTGAAATATAAAAAACCGTAGCTTCCTATAATATCAATCGATAGGGGGAGGTGGGGGTAATAAAGGCAATTTCAGGAGTGCCGACTGCAATTAACCAAAAGGTAACACTTTAAAAACTCGCACGGATAACCCAAAAATAGCAGTTTTTCATGAGGTGGGTCTCAAAAACTTGGATCATCAAAAGGTTCAGTAGAAAACATGCATTTTGAGGCAAATGAGGCTAAATAAAAAGGCATAATGATGTTCTTTTGCTATGTCACATATCCAGTGGTTTTAGTCACCATGTCACGACGTGTGCCTGAACCTCCTTGAGGAGACAATCATTGAAGGTGGTCAAAAACTAGAAGATAAGTACGATAAAGATCCGACCTAACAAGCAAAAAAATTGGACAATGCTGGGGATTGTGAAGATCTAAAGCAAGGGCAAGTCCTAACGCAACAAGCTGTTAACCTATATGTTGAACAAAGTTTAAAGTAATTCTAGGTTTCGTGACTACATCTTTATGTGATTCGAATCCTATGGAACACACAAAGCCTCTAAAGGGAGCTATTAAGGACGGTAAGCAACACACTAAAGGGAGTACGTATCTCATCGAATTCAGCTCTAATTTAGAAGATCCAACAAAAGCGCCTTCTATAACCATTACGTTATTTGAGGATCCGTTTGTTTTGCCTGGCAAGTAAGATTGAAGATTTGAAATCTATTAGCATCCAACTAAGTTGCTCATTCTTTAAGTGCACGAAGCATTTTAAGAGATCTTGGGGGCACCAAATAGACCTCCATTCATGGTATTGAGGCTCAAACTTGTCGGAGACGAGTTATTTCAAGCCGGGGGGAATCGATAGGAATCAGACCCTAAGAGATAGGGCATATTCTTGGAAACGAAAGAAAAAGAGAAAATATAGATTTGCAGAGAAAGGGGAAGAAGCTTTCAGTTGTTACCATATTTTCCCAGTCCAATTGCTATCTGGTTTAGTCTTAGTTTATGTAGCTATTCCAAGTCCTTTTATTATTAGGAGCAGTCTTCTTTTTGGTAATCTTCTAGATTCTTCCTAGTAGGAAAGGTCTTTACTATTTGTTCATAACTAAGCATTGTAAGTAGATATAAAGTAGAGTTGATGATTAGAATTTTAAGAAGCATATTTGCTTTCTCTTTTCAATGGTGAGACTCCATTGATTCTCTTCTTGGTCACACTCCTAGAAGTCCTTAGTGAGACTCCTAGAAGGCCTTAGCGAGACACTAAGGTTTTCCTATCCTTTTTTATTTTCTTTTTCTTATTTTGTTTTTTATTTATAAGTTTAAAAATACTGTTCATGGGAACTGTTCCCAGTACCCTAGACAGCCCCAAATCAGTCAATTAAGCCCCACTTCGTTGTTTCAAAACCCTTATTTTTAGCTTCTCAATTCCAAAATTCCAAGTCCTAGCCAACCATCCTTAATGTAGAACAGCCTTAAATACCCATTAGGGTCCGTCCTACATAAGTGAGTTTTCTTCGCTTGGGAATCAACGCTGGATGCAGTACTCGCTGGGATGACCTGCAGAAGAGGCAGAGGATTTAGATTGATTGTTGCTTTATCTGTAAATCACATGGAGAGAGCGTGGATCATCTTCTGCTGCGTTGGAAGGTGGCAAAGCTGTTTTAGGACTTGGTCTTTTCACTTTATGACTTGTCTTGGGTCATGCCCAAGTCGTTTTGGCTTTCTTATGTAGCTGGTCCCTTTATAAAAGGAAGAGAAGGAAGATGGTACTTGGGTTGTTACCCCCTCGTGCATTTTCTGGTGTGCGTGACGCAAAAGGAATAATAGGTGAAGCAAAAGTCTCTCTAGTGTCTGAGCTTAAAGCTTCTGTCCCAACACATTATTTTCGTGGTCTAAGTATAACTGCATAGCTTTGACTTATATACTTTTGGAATTTTTGGACAGCTTTGGTAGTTGTATAGCTGTTTAGGTAGATATCAGTTTCATCTTGATTGGGTTTGACCCCTTGGTGGCTTTGAATGTATTACTTAAAAGCTGACTTATGTTGTGAATAATTTTTGGTGGCTAGCCAACTTTCATATATTTGTATATATCATGTATATTCAGGGAAAGGATGCAGGGTTTGGCGTGCATTTCTTTTAACAAACAAAGAAATAATCCCATTGGTTAATTCCATAGCGTATCACATTGCAAAAATTTTAAATAGCTCTATACTCTTTCTTGCGTGTTGTTTTGTGGCTCGTCAACCTCTAAAACATATACCTAGAGTGTATGTTTGGGACCCTTCTTTTTTTCTTCCCCATGTTACATGCAAGCAAAAGTTGAGCCCGTCCTATACCCCTCATTCTTTTGTGTGCTCACTTTCTGAGATTCTTGATACATATGATTTGCTTCTGCAAAGATATACTGTGCCATACATTTTTACTTTGCCTTGGTAACTTGTTGCTTGATTGTTTCTCATGCAGGTGCTTAATGGGACTGCCCTTGTCCAGACATGAAAGAAGGCAATTGAATGAACTTATGTTTGAAACTGAAAGGTACGGAAAAATATCACACATAACTTCTCATTGGTAGACGTATAGCATTAGCTGCTATATTTTACCCACATATAGGTGTAGACTTATGTTTATGCTATTGGTACACCAAATGAATTATAAAACCAAAAAGAAATCAAAGAAAATATATAGATGCATGTTGGCCTTGAGCAAGCTGAGAATCAGAAAATCAGTAGAAGAGTCTGTTTGATCGGCCCACATATCAACGGTTTGTTAATGCCTCATCTTCAAAGGTCTCTTCACTTCAAGGACGGAAAGTACCGTCGGTAAAAGTCCGTCGTTAAAAATTTTTACCGACAGAAAAAACCGTCGGTAACAGTATTTGCCGACAGACTTCTAGCGACGGCAATACCGTCGCTAAAAAGTTTTTAGAAAATTTCTAATATTCGAGAGTTTTTTTTTAAAAAAAGTTTAGCTACGGAATACGACCGTCGCTAAAAATTCCGTCGCTAAAAGTGTTTAAAATAACACTTTTGTCAACGGACTTTTAGCGACGGAATATTCCGTCGCTAAAAGTTTCCCATAAAACAGACATCTTCTTTCTCTCTCCCCGTTTCTCTCTCTGTCTCTTATCTCTCACCCACCCACCGGCGTTCTCCCCCTTCGGCGAGCCCCCTCTACGGCGACCCACCTCTGGCGACACCCCCCCCACCACCACCACCCCCGCCAGAAGCAGTGCCACCAAGCCCTCCACTACCGCCGCACCACCAACGCTGCTGCAGCCGCCGCCACACCCACCTCGAGATCTGTATGTCCATTGCCCGGCCTAATTTCGTTCAAATAAGCAAGTAACTTTTTTAACTAAAAGTTCTCGTTTTCAATGATAAATCAGATGTCATAAAATAAGATTTAGCTTTTCTATAAATATATTATGTATTTATGAAATACTGGTAGTAGTTTTTTTCTCTTGTTAGTATTTACATGTATGAAGTAGCGATTAAAAGAAATCATTTTTGAAGGTTAACAAGTGTGTAGCAGATACTACACGTGTAGCATCAACCATCACAGAACATAAGAGGACAAAGTATTAGTCCATATCTCGGTTAAAGCCTTGGACCCAACTGCCAGAAAGAGATCGTCTCTTTCCCCTTCCTCTTCCTACTCCTCCAGTCTTCTTCTTCTTTTCATCTGGAGCCCTAGCCGTCTCATCACCACCACTCGACACTGTGACATCGTGTACTGACAACTGCTGCTTCTTCTTCTCCTTGTTCTTTTTCTTTTTCTTCCCCTCTCTCTCTCTCACACACACACTCTCACTTTGTGGATCTGCGATTTTTATATTGACCTGAGTACTACATATGGCCTTCCCAAATAAGTTTTGAAATTCTAAATTGACCACCAAAAGTGACCGATATGTACCTGGAACATATCCAAGGCGTATCCAAAAGTAAGTCTCTTGAAACTGCTGCCTGTGGTGGCAGCGGGCCGTCGCCGGTCATCGCAGCTCTCCACGGGTGGTCACGCTCGTTGTTGCTTCGCCCCCGCTCTGCTTTCTCTCTTTCTCCTCTTCAAAAGTTCAAGCCCTTGGTCTTAGGGTCCCTCTATACTTCGACTCCCAAAATTGTGTTTTCGCCCGTAAGTATCCTATTTTTGTTTTGACCTCTGTTAATCCTCTTAAATATTCTGTTTCCACCCCTTACGTATCCAATACGAACCCATGCCGTGTCCTAGCCCTATCTTAAACGTACCCAATATTTCTGACAATAAAAGAACAATTCAAAATTCCAGGACACGCACGCAGTGCACCCAAGCCGCATCTGACCGGTACCCGCACCCGCAACCCGATGCTGGTGCTTCATTCATTTTGGCACCCCCGTGCTTCATAGCAAAAGGACAATGGAACTTCTATACGACGGTGCCCCACAGTTTCACAGATTTGCTTTACAGATTTTGGGCTCCTTCTGAGTCATTCCAAATATGGTTGATCGTTTAGCTGAGAAGTTTCTATAGTTATACGGGGATCTTTTTTTCGTGCTATAACTGATTTCCTAGATTCAGAGAGGAGGCTTGTATGAATTTTGGGATCATGTAGGAGTATGAATATTATTTGATGCATAGTGGAGGTATCTATACCTAGACTGTTTGTCATCTCACACCACTGTAGAGAATAGTCTTTCCCATGCATTGTCTGCTAGATGTTTCCAGGTTATAATGTTTGTAAGCCATAAACTATTTTCTTAATCCTCCAAAAGTTGTAATGGTTGTAGATGTTTTGTTACATGAACTCCATGTCCTCACTATTGGTAAGTAAACTCTTATTAATCGAACAGAATGTGCCAGTAGAAGGGATATGACCATGTACACGAAGGGCATACAACTAGCAATATCTACCAGGCTTAAACTCTCCAAGAGCCAAAATACTCTCCAAGGAACATATACATTCATGTTCTGTCCACAAATATATTTTTCCCAACACCCAGGGCTTTGGAGAGACCAAAATCCCTCCATGTTGTTCTCATTAACAACTGTATCAAGGAATTTTCTTCGGAAAAAAACATCTTTGAAGCTCAATTTGCACGCATACTTTTCCTTAGATGTACAGAAGCTGACAGCTGTCTTGAACCCTAATGCTCGAGAATATAAGTGGTTTGTACATCTTGCCGAGGTAGGAATCGGCCGCCACGGGTACCACTGCCTTCAGCCGGAGGTTTGTTGAGATCAATCGTTGGTCGTTGAGAAGGACCGGGATCAGGAGAGCAGCTCTGTAAGTGCATTGGCAGTGGCATCCGCAGAATAACAGCAGGCGAGAAATTTAAGTTCACCAAAAGAGTAACCGCATTCCAGGTAGTCGTCACTACCTAGTTGGCTTCCATGCAAATATACTTCACTTTGGTTTCGTCTTGGGAGCTATTAATCCAGCTCGGCTTCTTGAAATTATTTCCTGGAGAGCTGTCAGGACCTTAATTGCACGGAGCAGGAGCGAGGGAGCATCAGCACCTGGAAGAATCCGAGTTGGAGTGTCTATGATGAATAGCATTGCTGCGCAGTTAAAAAACAAATTGTCTCCAAATAAGTACACATATACATACGTACATACAAACACGTATACATACATAAATATTTATGCACACACACATGCATACACACACACACATATACATATACATATATACATATATACATACACACACACACATACACATATACATATACATATACATATACACACACACACACACACATACATATACATCATTTCATACATGCCTAATTTGTAACTGGTAACTAAAGATAATATATTGAATATGTGATTTTGTGAAAAAGTGACAGAATGTGGTTATTCACAGAACAATGGAAGGTTAAACGTGGAAATACTAGTTCTAGTCTTTTAGAATAATGGAAACTTAAGCCTTGAGAGGGATATAGGAAAAGAGGAATTCTTTTCAGTTTGAGCGTGCCAGTGTGGGAATATGGAGGTTTTACCGGAATTGACACAGTTCACCTGTTATGCCTATTTATGGATAAAACACCTGTAATTAAAATCCAGCTGTAAAGTAAATAATGGTTTGCTCAGTAAAGTCGACATCTCCAGTAACCTCCAAGCAAAAGCTTCTCCGACAGCATTATCAACTTTGTCTCTGTCCTACTAAATCGAGCTAATGGTGGTTCTTCACTGCTGCTATCAGTGAGAATCTCTCCTTCCCGTGACTCGCGCTCCGATGAAGCTCTTAGTTTGGGAGTACAGATTCGTGAATCTAATGGTGATTTTCTTGCCCTTTGAGGCCAATCCTGCAAGTTAGGTCATGTCTGGTTTCTTTGTACTTCTCATTCTTGAAAAAAGCAAGCTAGCTGAGATCACCCCTAACTTTCTAGTTCTTTTTTGTGCGAGTCAGTACAACTCCTTTGGTACTCTCACTTCTTAACTTTGCGTGTGTGTATTTTGCCTGTACTCTTGGCCTAAAGCTCTAATCTTCTTATTGCACGTGCTCATTTGTATTGCCAATTAGGCAGGATGGACAAACTTTGGGGTTGCATATCACCTAGTCTTAGCTCATGGGTGGTTCTTTGCGATAAATATGTCGAGTAAAATGTGTGCAGGGCAGCACAGTGGCCAGCAGCACAGGTTTGTTGGTCAAGACCAAGGTTTTTATAGAGAAGTACCTAGCATGCTATGCCAATCTTACCCACCCGGTTCCGTTGAGGTTTAGATTCCACTGATTTGGTGGGACGATCATGCCTACTCCACGAGATTTAAGTTTCTATAGTCTCTAGATGTGTAATGAAGCCTATTGCCTTGCCTCTGAATGCTCCACTATTTGCCCCACCCTTAAACAGGGTCAATACTTTAAGTTCTTTGATTCGATTCATGAAAATTCTTTATCTGGACTTCTTGTTGGCTCAATATAATCCTCTTTCTCGTTAATCTTTATTACTAAGACTGTTTGCTTACTAAATGGTATTTGGTGTGGTTTTCTACATGCAGGAATATACCTGAATCGCTTCTTAGAGAAGATGATGTGAGTCATAAAACTATTTCAGCCAGAACAAATGCGTAATGAAATCTTTTCTATAAAGGCTGCTTAGCTTGAAACAGGATGCATATAACATTAACGATACAAGGGTTAATTACACTCGGCAATACTGTGGTTTCCTCTTATTACACTCGGCTAAATGTGGAATGAAAATTACGCTCAGCACCATGTCAGATGAGTGTCATAACAGGTATTAGGAAATGACGACGTTAACTTCAATGTAATTCAACAATTACAAATATGATACCCAATAACCTGTACCTGTAGCCAAATAAACAACTTCTACAACCAAACACATTTCTTTTTCTTCATCTGTGCAAACCGTAGCCTACAAGTAGAGTCACCAATCATATTCTGTCGGCACCTTCTTGAAAGATTTCTCCACCACCGCATCAATCCAACAGCATTAAATGTGGACGCACCATCAATTTCTACACCCACAATCGAACCCAAATATCTCTCATCTCCCTCTCTTTCCCTCTATTTCCCTCTGTCCTCTCCATAACTGGGCGTCATCAATTCAATGAACTGCCACAGCCACCAATCCCATTTGTGACGCCTTTCGCTCTCACAATTGGAAAGTAAAAGACCACCTCGCTGGTGCACACCTAAAATTGCAAACCAGTTTTGTAGTACATTATGCTTGATCAGTGTCACCACAAAGTCAAACCACCATCTCAACCAGTTTCGCAATCCTATTTTTGAGTCAAAGTTGAAGTTTGAGAGTTTAGTTTGATCTTTAGTTGGCATCGAGATTGAAGATCGGTGGGCGGGGGTTATTTTTGTGTTGTGGGTGGTTGGTAACTGCTGCAGGTTCGGAGAGCTTTTGACATTGCCATCATGGCTTTGCCGCTTCATTATGGAAGTTTAGGTCGTCCTTGCGATGAGGTTCTATAGTGCTGGGGTGGTGTTGGATTAGAATAGGAATTGGAGCTGGGAGGCAGTGGGGTGGTGGGCAACAGTGAGTGGTGCCGCCATGTCAAAGGATAGATGAGGTAGGAGGGTGTTTGACTGTTTGGTTATGGGCTAAGTGTTAGTTCTCTTTTTTTCTTCGTAAGATTCTATTCTAATTTTGCAAGGGCAGTTTTGGTAAATCACCTTAAACATTATTTCCCGTCATGTGTAGTAACGTTTTCCTAAGGGAAGAAGGTCTGTTGTAACGAAATAGCAAGTGTAATAAGAAGAAACCTTAGTAGTGCCTACTGTAGTTTCTCCATGAGATAATGATTAAGCTTTATCATGGATATGTCAAATCAAGCACGTGTCTTGATTCCAGGTTTTCTGGATTAGCTCGCTCTAACGTTTCTTAGCCCGTTTTCAGGTGTACTATGAAACTGTCAGAACTTTTGTTGAAAAGGGAGCTGGTGTCAGTAATATTGATAAGGAACAGTGTGTGACTCAGGGCAATGTGGAGCTCTTTAATTCGCCTAGTATTATTAGCGACATCTTCTCCCTGCTTGATAATATGACAAATAAAGGGCTTTGCCAATTTGCCGAGATAGTGACAGGTAGTTCAACCAAGTTCGAGAAAGCACGTCAAAAGATGAAAAAGATAATTAAAGAGCATCTTCCAAAAGTACTTAGAAGCTCTAATGATAATCAGCAAAGCATACTTAGAGAAGTAAAATCACTTCTCAAGGACCCCCATAATTTTCGTAAGAATTGTGCGACACCTTTAAATCCTGCATCTCCATCTCGTCATGCTGCTGTTATTAACGTATTGGACGGACTTGGGGATCTAAGTTCTCAAACCCTTGGCGCAATGCACAGAAAGCTTAAAGATGTCCAAGGATATGTGCCCCAGTTACTGTCACGAAAATCTGGATGGGGACGAGATGAATTAATAAGAACTTTGAGAAAATGTTGTGAGGAGATGCTATTAGTGCTAGATGAGAACGATGTGCTCCCAGAACCATTAGCTAAAGCAATGGCAGTTGCAGGTTTAAACTCAAAGCTTGGATCTGGATGTGGCATTACGATGGAGTTCAAAAAGTTCTCACCAGATATTATGTTCTTGCAGAATGAGATTATAAAAGCCATTTGGCTGCTGAACAAGAAGATGAGATTTTCAGAGCTGAAAAATCTCCAGCCTTTGCTAGATCCTAATGCCAAAGTGCCAAAGAGGAGTTTACGATCAGCAATAAGGAATCTTTTGACTGAATATCTCTTTGAGTGCGGTGATATGGACACCATCCCAGAACGTGTACTTGAGAGTATCGTTGTTATCAATAAAAGCTCTCAATTTGCTCCTTGTAAATACTTCTCAGAGAAGGAAATAGAAGAAGAGGTAGAATGTATACTGAGTGTGAGTGCTCAGACAAAGCAGATTGTGTTGGACTTAATGCCGGAAAAAGAGTTTGACCAAGATTTTGCAGATGCATATATGGAGGACTTTGAAGAATGCGATGATGGTGATGTCTCTGAAGATGATGAGCTGCAGGTGGAACGATTGCATAATAACAGGTTTAATTTTGATGATTCAGATGGCCTCGTAGAAAGTATGGCGGAGAACAGCCCAACTATTTCAGGGTCATCTGCTAAAAGAGGTGGCTGTTCCGCATTTCATGCGTCCAGCAGACAGTTAGATAATCAACCTGACCCTGTGCATATAACAGCAATGGATTCGGTGGATGTTCATGGCTCTCCTTCCTCTCCTTGTTTGGAATCGAAGCTTAATGATAAAAGTATGGATAGGAACCAGGACCAATCATGCAGTATGAGGAATTTCGGATCGACCAATTTCCACTCACATCTATCAACAGCTAATCAAAGTGGCTATTCCCCATCTTTTTTACCAGATGGAATAGAAAAGATGAATTACGTTGACAAAAAAGAACCAATAGTTGATTCAACATTTACCCCAAATTTTGTCTCTTCTGACTTGTATGGGAAAGCAAACTTTATGTATGACAACCGAAGCATGCGTAGAAACCAGTATCTCGCTATCCAAGAAGCTAGTGATGAGACAAGTTTGGCTGGCTATCGTCTCATTGGTTGTATGTTGGATAAGTTTGCACAAATAGAAGGCATGAAGTTAGACAGTGAAGATGTATCATATCTCAGAGGCTGCGATCCAATCAAAAAAGGTATGCAACTTTCTCTACGTGACCACGTCCCAATTTAAGTAAAATCAATGGCACATATCTTAATATTCAGATGTTTGTTATCTGTAAAATTTGTCTTTGCTCTTGGTCTTTCTCTGTTCTTAAACTTCTTTGAAGAGTAGTTATTGCTTTTAGTCGTAAAATATCAATTGTGCTGCTATAACACTAAGCCGAAGCAGTCTTTCAAAGACACTATTAATATAGTTGAGCTACTTCAGTGTCAACTTATGCTTATATACCTGCCCGGTATTCGATTAATGGTTATTAAGATGTTGATGTGGAGGATAGGCTCACAATGCTGGTTGCGTGTATGCTCAAATTGGTTCTGTTTGCGTCCTCATTGGGAGCCCATTTTGAGATTATTTTTTAAAATAAGTTTAGATTAAAGCAGAAACAATTTTCAAAAAAAGAGAGAGAAAAGAAAAGAAAAGGCAGTTTTAATCAGTTTCCGTTTGGAAAAGCTGCAGAAACGCTTGCTGAAAGCTGTATAAGGTGTTTAGGTAAAAGGTGCTAAAAACACTTTTAATGTGGGGAAGGGAAAATGACCAAAATGGCACCAAAGAACATGCTAGTTTCTAAATAGTATCTGTTAAACAAATATTAAGAATATATGTTATGCCATTTCTTACGCCGTTTTATATTACCATGTCCCCTACAAATATATTCTAAATAATTCTTCACCCTCTTTGGTTGTCTGCGGTAAGAAAAATGAAGCCCGGGACCGAACAGTCTCAAATTGGGCATTCAATGTCATTTTTTAAGAAAAATTTAGGAAACAATCTAGCACTTTTGTTTGTCGAACCTGTTTATCCAAAAGTGTTTAAAACCATAAACCTCAAAAGTTTGGTTTATGGGTTAAATGCTTTCTGTTTTTGAAGGGTGTTTTAAACACTTCGTCTTTTTTGCCAAACACCACACAAATATGTTTTAAACTGTTTAATCCAGGTTTGACCACTCTAGAATCAATCCCAAGCACCCCCTGAAACTTGTTGTAAGCTGAAATTTTCTGGAAACCAAATTGCTTTACATGGATTTCCCTGTTATTGCTATTCTCCTAAATATTAAATCACAGGACTGAGCTGAAGTGGATATACTTTTCAATATGATTTGCGTTTTTTTGGTGCTTGACTACTTGTTTGGTCACACATCGTTGTAGTGAGAACTGTGCAAATTTTGAAGGACAAAGTGGATCGCGTTTGGAAAGTGTTTCAGAAAACAATTTTTCTACAAAGCATTAACAGATGGTGCCAAATTTGAAAACGTGATAATGTTGTGTGGTGTTCAATATAATGTCTAGTACTTCGAGGAACACAAGTAAAACCCGTCAAACTGAACTTCCTCACTAGCAACTTCGAGAACCACCCAGTGACCACCATCGCCACTTCCACACTGATCGAATAACTCACCGTCTAAACAATTTACCGACCAGTTTGCTTGGGTTTGAATTTATTTGGTAACTTAACCCTAATGGCCTTGCGGCATTGTCGTCCATGGTGTGGCCTGAATTTAACTGATCGGTGTCAAACCCAGATCAATGGCTTGATTTACTGTTCTGATGCTTAGTTGCACAAAGCGGGGGCGGGTGCGGGGGCGGGGAAGCGTAAGCACCAAGAAGAATCTGAGGTTGGGAGCGGCTTGAATAAATAAATGCGTAAAGAGTATTATCATTTGTTTAGCATTGTTTACATAGATAGCAACAACAAACAAGGAGACTTTAAGGACTTGAAGGAAGAGAGAAACAAGGAATTGAGTTGAAAAGAGCTTGATTTTCATGTATTCTATCACTTGTTCCATGCATCTCTATCCAGCTAGCGGGATCGAGTTCCCATCTTAGCTTAGGACGAGATCCCATGGAGCTCCTAACTTGGGATCGCAAAAGCGAGTTTCTGAGAGAGAAACGCCACCATATTAGGAGTTTCCTGCAACTGTGCCATGGTCAGTAGCCTGAGTTTCGTGCCAGTTTGTGGCTGCCGTGGTATGGCACAAAAGATGTAGCAACGGGGGATTTGAGTAAGCAGCACAGTTAGAATCACCATTAGTCCGAGAAATAAGGGTAATGATTCCATTTGCCTAAAACTCGGGTTAACGAAATCGTGAAAAATGTTCTGTAAATTCATTCTGAAGCACTTACCGCCAAATTATACTAGGAAAGACTGTATCTAAGGTGTTACCGGAAAAATCCAGCAAGCATTTCTTCCTAGGGCTTAGTTTTTTAAAGCAAAACAAAATATGAATAAGATCAACAAGATAGATTGGGCCCTCACCAAGTCTTTGTCAATTGTGATGTTTCTATTACGCATTACAGTTGCAAAAGAAGACCAGAGTTTTAGCGAGGAAGATGCCAGCATTTCAGTTATGTTTGAAGTGCTTGAAGAGCTAATGCCTTCATTTCCTCAAAGGTATTGTTCTATTTATTCGAAAGTGACATTACTGAGTGATTAATCAATTCTATCAACAAAAAGATAAAGAAGTTGCGAGGTTCTGAGCTTTGAGCTGCCACTGGATATGGCATTCACACGCACACATAAACATTCATTGAATTATGCTGGTTAACTTCTGTATGTTTCTTCTTGCAGTGGAAAAGAGAGACTGAAAGAGTTGATGGGAGTTATGTAGCTTGCAGATTTGCATTCTTTGAGGTTTGTGGTACGTCATTAGGAACTCCTTTAAGTTTTGTGATCGGTTTGGAGGTCATGATCAGGGCAAAGGTGTATTCTTGACATAATGAGGGGCATAGCTTCCACAGCACAAAACAGTTGTGATCGGTTTGGAGGTCATGATCAGGGCAAACGTTCTTAATGGTGACAGACTAAAGTCCAGTTGGGGTCCAAATCCATGTTCACGAAAGGACTTTTTAGAAGAGGGCAAAGACAAGATCTAAGCGAACAAATGACAACCTCTAGGATGCCGTTTATCTAAAGGCAGAGCAATCAACGTGAAGTGTTGAACTACGGATGCCTATAACCTGCAGCGGCTTAGCCAGGAAAAGGTGTGAGGAAGCTAATCTAATTGTTTTTATCAGTCAGTTCATTAATTCTTTTTGAATGTGTTGCATAGCTTGAAGCTCCGACTTGAAAAGAGGAAGCCATCGATGCGGAAATGAAGTTCTCTAAGTTTGCTTCCATTCATCTTTGTCAGCTATCATAAGGAGAAGGAAATTAATGGTAGTTTTAGCTCTTATATATGTTCATATAATGAGGGCGTTATTGACATCGTAATCTTTTGCTTGGCACTTGGACTGAAAGGGCAAAATCCTTGAACTTGGGCATTTTCAAGTGGGGTCAACTAGTAAGATAAGGTATTCTGTTGATATATCCCTAGTAGCAACTGTTGTAATGCATCAGCCATCTGAAGAAAAAATTATAAAACCTACATCATATTTGAGGTGGCGGCAGAAAAGGTCTGAATTCATCTGATGGTAAGGTGGTGGTTTGGGTGGGAGGACAGGCGGTAGGGTGTTGCCCGGGAGGGGGATTGGGGGTGGCTTGCTGCTACTCGTACAGTGCAATCCATCTCTTGAAACTCCGTTTTGACAGAATACCGTCATTTTCTGCAATCAGTTGCCCATATAGTGTCCCATGAAGAAGTAGCAACCATTGATTCTCCGTCCGTCTTTCGGCCGTGGGAGCTAGGGAGTGGAGTGTCATGTGCAGCAGGTAGCTGAACATTCCTGGGCTTCTTTCTGGTCCCTAGAATCTTCAACACAAATTTCGCTAGCTCCCCATATAACGAACCCGAGCGATCAAATAGCTGAAAGAAAATTGATGTGTTTGGGTTTTTAGTTGGGAGATTGAGCCACCTTTAAATTGAATGAGATGAACGACATATTTCATTTTATTTTATCGAGTTAAGACGTTTCCGCTGCTTGTTATTTTTTTGTAGAAGGGAAGGGACCTGAGCAATAGGCCTGGACAATTCATCAAATTGAGTACGGTGAATAGAATAGAGAGGAACCTGAAGAATCGCAGTCATGAGCATGTGAATCGCCTTGGTGTTCTGGTCCACGAGAACTGATACCCGACCAAAGAAGTTCACCACATCTTGCATCTGCCCAACATAATGTGAAATAAAAAATAAAAATTTTTTGTTGTGACAGGGGCTGCTATGTACTACCACAGCGAAGCACAATATGCCAACTAGTATAACGGGCCTGATGTGCCCCTCTGAAAGTGCTAGTCTAACATTTCTCATTAGCCTGTTGAAGTTGCGCGTGAGGGCCTAATCGGCCCTGCAAAACTAGCGCGGCTAGCACCGATGGGCTATGCTCGTGGCCTAAAAGGTGAACTACCTAGAGTCGTTTACGAGACTGACCACATTAAGCAACGAAATCCAGAACTCTGGTGGAGATGCTGGAGCTCCGTACGTGTTATTTGTACTGTGAACTCCTGGAGGACCACCCATTCCATAAACCCCAACAAAGCCTTTAGGAGCAGCACTGCACGCTCCGTTCAGTCCAGGAGATCCGGAAGGCCCCCAGTGTCCAGAATTACTACAACTTCCTCCATTGTACAGTCCTCCTGGCCCTCCATACATCTCGGAACCATGACCATGATGGCTCAGAGCAGGACAAGAACCTACATTGACGAAGATGTAATCATCAACTTTACAAGCAGCAAAACAAGAACAAGAAGAAGAAATGTGATTCAACGGTATAATGAACGCTGAGGTTCGAGGAAAATGACTGAGGCTTTGTTAGTATATCATATCCTGAAGGTTTTAAAAGTACAACGCAAGTTTATAAAAGAAGAAGCTACTGTAAACATGTTATGCGCTCGAGTTGCCTACCCTAGCACAACATAGGACACCTCAATATCACGTGTTTAAAAGACGAGCTTAACAACCCTTTATATGCGTTAGTCTCAACCTATTTTACTTGATCTTTTGAGCGAGGGAACTTGTGTTAATTTTTTTTTCAATTAATATTGAAATATCAAATTTTACAAACTAGTCATTTCGGCTATACATAATAGATTATGAATATGCTTGTCATGTAAATATAGTAATCAGATTTACAAATGGCACCACCTCCAACACTGATCGAGTACTAAATGTCTTTTTCTTACTCGTTTTGGTCGCTAAAGTCATATTGTTGTAGCGGATCAACCTCATAATCGTACACAGTTTACAAAGATAGCCTGAAGAGAGTGCGAATTAACCAAAACGTTGTTGTACTCGTTAATTTCAAATAGAATACTACCTTTGTTTTCGAGATTTTAACTAGTTTAAAAAAAAAAAAACAAGTTTTTGTGACTACATTAGTCTCTCTCTCTCTCTCTCTGATGTACCAATTTGGTCCCCCTACTCAGGGTCTGCTCCTGATACGTTGCTCCAAGAGTAAACATGATTGGTACAAAGATAAGAAAATAGAGAACCCCTTTAAAACTCAAGGGTGCGCTTGACATATATAAAGCGAGAATGGACATTTTGAGAATGTAACAAGTCTTAATAGCACGTAAGTTATTTGGTCTAAAAATAAAAAGAGTGCAGTGCTAGAGAATAAAAACGGAAGTCAAAGTTATGGTTTACAAACCTTGTTGTTGGGGGTTTGGTTCCATGGCTACTAGTCGAGAAAGCAGCCTCTCGTGCAATTTACTCCACTTTCCTGGACGATTTTTCCTTCTATTTTCACCTTTGTTTCTCCTTGTTTTTCCCATGTCATCTCCAGAAGAACTAAGCCTTGCACCTCAACAATATATTTCCAGTTGCCATGAATTAATTAAAGACTGTTACATGTCCATTTAATACGCTATTAATTAACTAGAAGTTATTTCTAAAAGTTACATATAAAAAATGGAGTTTTCACGGCGTAACATCACGTACGTCAATACCGTTGGAAGATGGTCCTTTTGAGTTATCATAAAACATTTTCCGTTCTTTTCTTCTTCTTTCGGTAGGTGCGTAGGATTGATGAGATACATTTAAAGAAATTTTGCACTTGTTAATAATCATAACAACATGTGCGTCGGAAATATTGGTACATAATACTAGTTTTAGGGTGATATTTATGCATATTTGTCTTTTATATAGATACAATATTTTCTTTCTAATATCTATGTTTATGAATCTTCCAACTTTACGTCTTTTCGGCCTCTGCTACAAATTATTTCTGGTTTCTGCCCTTTTATCATGGCAGGACTTGGGACACTGTTTCAGATGTAGTCTACTTTTGTAGAATTTGTATGTGACGCAAGGCCAGTTGCTTGTCTCTTGACTATTTTCTTATTGGTGCACTTTCCTTGTCAAACCAAAAAAAAAAAAATGTTGGTAAATCTGGCTCTAGTTTTTTGTTTAGGGACTAATGTCAAACGTGTATCCCAAAGTATTACTCAAGTATAGGTTTAATGCTTCACATGAAAACGTAGCAAATCAATACTTAAAAAACTTATTTTTGAGCCAAATTAGTCTGACAACTATAGGGAGGAGCTGAAAGATTTAAAAAGTTCAAAAGACATGGCTGTCAGTATGTGGCCCCTATCACTTCTTCTTCCCCCCCCCCCCCCCCCCAACCCCCCCACACACAAACAACATCGTTGCACCACTCCACCCACCCACCATCGTGGCCTCCATCGCAGCTACAACTCACCACCACAGCCTCCGTCGTAGCCGCAACCTATCAACGCCGACCACAATCTAGATTTTCAATGCACTCGAGTGATACTATATGGTAAAGATTTGACACTGGCCCATTCATTACTCATCTTTTATCCATTAAAAAAAGTTATTCCTCTTGAAAATAACCGAGCTTAGGACTGTAAGCACAATTTTGATTAAGGTCCATCACTAGTAATAATTAACTCATAATCAAGTTGGATTTATTGTTCACATCGAGTCATAGGTATGAATCATATTTATATTACTTTAAAATCTATTATCTTAATGAAGTTCAACAAAAAAAAAATAAAAACAGATTGTATTAACAATTACAAGGGAGAATATAGTGACTGTGTAAAATGTAGAAAAATGGCATATATTACGTTGCCAATCAGCAAAAGTACACAAACTCGGAGTTACATTCATGGTGGCCCACACGCCATGCACAAGTCATTCACTTGCCTATCCAAATTACCGTGACACCCTTCTCAACACCACAAATTTACATCCCCCAAACGCATGGAAAGGAGCCCAACACCTCAGCTTCTGATCAAGGTCAGTGCTGACATTTTCACTCCACATTCCTCAAATCCTGCTAAGTGAAGATCACACCAGCCAAACTCCATAAATTTGAAGCCATCCCCCATGCAACAAACTCAAAATTACTTCACTACTTGTTTCACTCCCATGGCCATCTCTCCCAAGCTCCACGAATTCTCTCTCTTTTTCTTCTTCCTTCTCCTCACCTTCGTATGGCAAGCCCTCGGGGCGTCCGAACCGGGGCCCCCGCCACAATGCGAGTCAAAGCGAGCCGATGGGTGCCACGATAAAACCAAATCGTTAAGGTTAAAGCTCATTGCTATCGCGTCAATACTTGTCACCAGCATGATCGGCATATGTTTGCCACTCCTTTCACGAGCGGTCCCCGACCGAAACTTATTTGTTTTGGTCAAGGCGTTTGCATCGGGGGTCATACTTGCAACCGGGTACATGCACGTGATGCCCGACTCGTGGGATTGCCTGACCTCGGAGTGCTTGCCCGAGAACCCTTGGAGGAAGTTCCCGTTCACCACGTTTGTCGCGATGCTCTCGGCTGTACTCACCCTGATGGTGGACTCATTTGCAATGAGCATGTATAAGAAGCATTGTGCGGAAAAATCAGTGGTGGAACCTAGCAAACGTGTGGTGGATGAGAACGTGGAAATGCAAAACGTTGGGCATTGCCATGCAAATGGTGATGAGGATATGGAGTCACAGTTGCGTCGTTATCGTGTGCTTGCTCAGGTATGAACAATCAACCTTCTTCTCACTGTTTAGCTTAATCCCATGGATCTTCTTCTGATCAATTGTCTGGTAAAAGTATGTTCAACTTTCTAAGAAATGGTATTGTTTCCTTTTTGGAAAAGTCGATAAACAAGCTCCGTTTTTACCAATCATTGCGTAGAGGATTCTGTTAAGGAAATGGTTTGCCCCGAAGATATAGCACAAGTGAGCTATGGGAGAATAAGCCTCGATAATTAACGCGACACTGAGGAATAACTAGACCATTCTGTCGATCTGTGTTTTGAAAATGTTCTTGGAACCAACTTTTGGTCAAGTGATACTACTTCCAATCATCGCGATTCTACATTGTGATGTGTTACTAGCTTTGTTGTAATCTGCGCAGGTACTGGAACTAGGGATTATTGTGCACTCGGTGGTAATAGGGCTTTCGATGGGGGCATCTGATAATCCGTGCACAATCAGGCCGCTTGTAGCTGCTCTTTGCTTCCATCAACTCTTCGAAGGAATGGGTCTAGGCGGATGCATTCTACAGGCAAGTTATCAGCACCAGTTTATGGAATGTTTTAGTACACTACCAGTTTTCCTATTTTAACAGAAGCGTTGTTCAAATGTTCCAATGTATGAGTTCTCTGAGAAAATTCTGATGTAACAGTCGCTTGTTAAGTCATAACATGTCATTTTTCTGTGGTAACGATGAAGAGTTTCTCTGATTTGCAAGAAACTAGACACGTAACGAATTTTTAAGGGCCGCCAACATCGTCTAAAATGATAATACGAATGAAACTGAGAAGGGTGGTTCAAGTGCTAACATATTGCCTGTACTCAGGCTGAATACGGGGCAAAGATCAAGGCAATAATGGTGTTCTTTTTCTCGGCCATAACTCCATTCGGGTTTGCCTTAGGAATTGGCTTGTCAAACATATACAGCGAAAACAGTCCCACGGCTCTGATCGTGGTGGGAGTACTGAATGCATCATCAGCCGGCTGCTGAACTATATGGCACTGGTGGATCTCTTAGCATCTGATTTCAGGGGGAGCAAGTTACAGGGAAGTATGAAGCTTCAGATGTGGGCTTATGTTGCTGTTTTGTTAGGTGCTGGAGGCATGTCTTTACTTGCTAAATGGGCATAGTTCTATTGCCCGAGTTTTCATTCATTTTAAAGGTTTTTTAGTTTCAAGCCAGCATTACTTGTTAGCCTAGACATCTGATTTTCTTCTGTTTTCTATTTATGACCCAAGAATTATAAATTCCTCGCATGTTGCAAATACTGCTAGGCGGCCTTTCTCTTTTAATGTGCTTTGCTTTTACTTCTTGTTTTGCTGGTTAGTTGAAGTGCACTTACTGCAATTTTCTAGCTGAAAACTGGGTAAAATCAATGGGTACAGTCAGATTTATAGATGTCAATTGATAGTCTTTTAGCATCGTACCAAGAAACCTGACATCAATTCCGGCACTACACTCATTTTCGCCCAAGGTAAACGACAAGCGTGCACACACAGTAACGCTCAAACGTTGGGAGTCCCAACCACACGCAGAGCCCCCAGCTCGAACCTGGTTAAGTATACATTCTGGCAAGGCAACATGAACTGAATTCGTAGTGCTTACACAATTTTACGGTGGATCTAGAAAAAGGCCCCCCTGAATCAGCAGAGTAAGATTCAAATTCTGCAAAGAGGAAACACAGAATTGCGCAAAACTTTAAGAGCATATGACTGTGCGCTCACACATGTGCAAGTACTATACAGAAAAGGGTTCCGTCGCCACCACAGGAAGTGGCCCAACCTTTTTCCAACTTAAAACCTCACTACTGCTAATAGCATAAACAGAGAACTAAACATTTAACCTAAATGAGTATCACACAAGCTGCTCATGTACTTCGCAGTGAATTTCCAGCTACTCTCGTCTGCTCTCTTCACGATTCTTGGGCCGACCATGAGAACAGACTGATGGATGTATTTGAAGAGATTTGAACACGTGGTAATAGCAAAAGTGACAGGATGCAACTTCACAGGATAAGCAAGCAACACCAACCTCGGATAAGTTGTACCCGCCCCCATGGACTAAACTGCTAAGGACCGATTCCATGATGAAAACTGTCCATGAACCTCGGTAGTAGATTGTCACAAGCCTCATATCAAGAAGCAATTGCTACCGCCAGAACTACCCATCGAACAAGGGGTATCACGAACGAGGAACTTTACGCTGCGAGTGCCAAGGAAATCCAATATCTCAAGACACTCGTGCAAATCAGAGTCACTTACCAACATCACCCACTCCTCTTCGTCGTCTAGGTACTTGAGCTGGAATGCCCCTATTTGCAATTTGAACCTCTCTGCTACTTCTTCATACAGTTGGAAACACCCTGCAGATGGCTCAAATTTGAATCTGATTGTATCTTCCTTGTAACTAGCTTTTACAGTAATTTTTGTTCCGCTGTCACCCATGCATATCTCAGGTTTTAATGTCTTCCTTTCACTGAAGCTAGGAGAGCTTGATGAACTGGCATTCACCATTGACCCGTTTGATGAGTCTGTCATGCCTGACGAAGTGGGCTGGTTATGTTCAACTTCATCATCACCATCCATTCCATTTTCACTGTTAACAGTTGTATCCATCTCATCAGCAGCAGCAATGGAGCTCGAGCTACGAGAAATAAATTGGAAGTCAGAGGCCTCAAATTTCAAGCCACCTTTGTCAGAACCCCATGCCTTGCATGCTCCTTTTGGAAAGTCGGAACCAACTGAGACATTGTCAGACAATTTCCAAAGTCGGGTACTATCTAATGCAGCCAATTTGGAGTCATCGCACCCATCACTTAGAGAGATGTAGGATTTCTGATCTCTCCCCTTAGAAGTGTTTGAAACAAGCGGGCTAGTTGGCGATCCTACTTGGTTTCCACCCATATAACACTCATCTTCCAACTTCACCATTGAATTCTGACCATTACTACAAGGCAACGGAGGCATTGACACTGCATCTTGGGTAACTAATTCCGGATTTTGAATGAAAAGGTTTTTGCTTTGCAAGCGTGAACTTCTCTGTGCATCAAAATCTTGGATAACTGAGCCAGCTGCCACAAGCCCCCCAGTGGCTGGGTCATATTTCAGTCCTCCTTCCACACCCTGAACAGAGTCAAGGACAGTTTGTATTTTCCTTAATGAGCGGTTCACCTTGTTTATCTTGCGAGATGGCCATCTTGAGATCCCATGTTGTCTGCATATCCTTTTTAGAGTGGTAGGGCAAACTACAAAAAAGGCGAATTAATACCAAAGACCACCATCTTAAACAAATCCAAGAAATGATGTCCAATAGAATGAATATTTTCAAATAGCTTATGAAACATATAGAGATTAGTTTACAATGGCTACCAAGGATGTCAAGAAGATGGCAAACCAAATATATGCTCGACAACCAGTGAAAACGTAGTTGGCTTCGTATGATAGTTCCGCTTATGTTAATGAAAACATAGAGAGATTAGTTTAAGATGGTTACCAAAAATGTGAAGAAGATCGGAAACCAAATATATGCTCCACAAGCAGTAAATACGTAATTGGCTTCATATGATAGTTTTGATTATGTTAATGACACAGGTGCAAGCCAACAGTTGAACCAAAATTCTGACTTCTCCTTCGCCAGTCATTCCAAGAAACTTGAACATTATGTCACCCAGATTTAAATCAGCTACAAAAGTTTATGCCAACCCCAAAAGTAAAGCAACCACCCACACAAAAGATAAACCAAGTAATTAAAAACTGGGTGTGTTTGAACCCCTTGTGGTTTTTGTTTGTAGTTTCCGAAAAAGGAAAACCAAAACCTATTTTCATTTTCAGTTTTTACAAAAAGAGGCAAGTGTTTGATTGAGAATTTTCTTGTTTTGATTTTCTTTTTTATTCTTTTCTTTCTTATTTTCTCCTTCTCATATTTCTTTTTGCACCTAATGTCTTCAAAACACCACCACCCTAAACTGTCAAACTCACAACACCACCGCCCATTGCCACCACAAAATGATTCACCGCCGGCAACGAGGACCCGACCTTTACCGCCGTTGCCCACGACTTGGCCTTCATCACAGCCGACGACAACTTGACCTCCGCAGTCAGATCTAACATTATAGACCCTTACCGCGGAAGAGAGGCGCACGCCATATGCAAGCAACGTCAACAAGTCGGTGTCGTGGGTGTGCAATTGGTGGTTGTGGGTGGGCAATTCATTAGCAGATCGTTGGAGACAGTGCCGTGGATCAGCAATTGGTGGACGTTGGTGGTTGTGGTGGTGTGCCGTCGGCGATTCTTTCTAGAAGCTGTGGTCGGGGGGTTGCAACTGGTGGCTGATGGTGCTAGGTCGTGGTGTTGGCAGCACTGGTGGGACGTTGGCAGTGGTTATGGTTGTCAATATGTTGTGAAGGTGATGGCGGTAGATTGACGGTATTTGTGGAGGTGTAATTGGCAACAACGGCAAACGGGAGGAATTGATGGTGGCCATGGTGGGAACAGTGGTGGTGGGGTTTTTGTGGTTGGTGGGTGGGTTAGGGGGGGGGGGATGATTGCTGGCCGTGGTGGCAATGTGATGCCAGGTCTGGTGGTCGTGTTGATGCTCTGTCTGGTGATGGGGGTTTTGTTAAAATGATGCTCCTTTTTTTGCTTCTAACAAAGTTTGAAGGTTGAATTTCAAAATAAAAACAAAAACCGAAACCCAATACTCCGAATTGAGTTTTCAAAAACAGTCCTATTTTAAAAATTGGTTTTCAAAATTGAAGGGGAAAAAACGAAAACTGTCTGTCAAACGTATATTTTGTCAAACGTATATTTTTTCCTCCAGTTTACAAAATTGGAGAAAAAACTGAAACAAAAACTCTGTCAAACACTACCTAAAGTTGCATGATTGGATAAGCTATGGCAATGATACTGCATTTTCACAATTCTCTTGTACATAGAATGACGTTTAGCATTGTTCAAATTCTTGAGGATTACAACTACACCGGAAAAAGAAAATGGAAGGCCAAGAGCTGTAGTCAGTAACATTTTCAACAAATCAACAGCAAGATATGGAAACTTACCACCAATGCTTTTAGCGGCGTCCTTGAGACTCCCGGAAAAGTATTGCTGAAGAACACTTAAGCTAACATTCTTTTCTGCTGTACTTCGCCTTTTCTCCATATGCCTCCTTGATACCCCAGCTGTCTACATGTAATGAAAAAGAAGTAAGACCAATAATACCAGCCACAGGAATTGAAGCACCAAGAATATCGATAGTTGCTAACAATAAGATAACCAGTCTCATTTGGATTTTCTTTTCCTACTGATAAGCAAATACTAACCATCTCTCACCAAAGTCCACGTGTATATGCACACACATTGTTTACATTCTGCAATAATTTTGACGTGATATGGATCTTCATTTTAGAAGCGGACAGTCCATATCGCTTGATATTCCTTCAGCAGTCAGTAGCTTTATACGAGATAGATCTACATCGTCATCCCCTATTTAAGGTTCTTAGAAACAAAAACTGATTCAAACTAACTGCCAAAAACTTGCATCAGGAACCACAAGACACATGCATTTTCTTTTCAGCCCCTCAAAGGAGCCCATATATAAGAGTCCTAACTCCATAAAAAGGGGAGATTTATGTTACTTGGTCTTTAGCCTTTCAGGTATCAGTGGAAAGGTTGCTTTTGATCTTGAACTTCCTAACCAGCTAAGAAGCAGAAGCCTAAAGAAGGTATTTTTGGGTTGATCCCCTTGCCTGTTCAGGTGCATTTAGAGAAACAGAACAATAGGGTGTTTGATGGAGAGATGTCTTTGGGGAGTTTAAAGGCCTTCTTTTGGTTTCCTCTTCTAGGATGAGGTAGTGGCTGCTAGTTCCTGTTTTTCGACAGCTTTAGGGTGTGAATAGATAGTTAACTAAATTGGATGTGCCCCTTCTTCAGAACCTCTTTGTAAATAGTCTTTCTCTTATAGGGGAAATAAATCCTGTACAATTCTCAAGTATTTTACACATGAACAGGGTGCCTCCATTACTTTGTATCCATTGCAAAAAGCTCTAAATCGCAGGTCAGGAAGTATATTCATAGTACGGAAACACTTTCTGTACATTCATGCACATTGGCATTATAAACATAGATCCAATTACGTGAAGGGTTGGATGAGATTCTAATTTCAACTCTTCCAAATAAATGCCTACGGTAATTTCTAGGGAAATCTCATTTCATATGAAATGCTAAACTTACAGAAACAGGAATAACTTTTGGGATAGACTTGATTGCACTTACGCAAACCAAGTATTTTCACCGGTAAACGACAAGACCACTATGCCTCTTCTTGCCGTGTTTAGATAGCTCAGTTTTGTACATCCTTTTGTATTGGCTTCGCCCCCTGGTGCTTTTCGAACACTAATTGACTTGTCAAAACAATATCAATAACTTCCACCATGCCAACTTAGGCAATTAGGCCGAACATAGGTGGTCGTATATAACCCTCACCACCTATGTTACATGGACTCTTCAAAATATGAAAAGTCCCCTGTCAGACACTCGACACTTGGACATGGGTATAGGATATGTGCACGACACATCTCATAGGATATGCCCCTAAGAACACTATCTTATAGTGTTTCTTTTGGTACGTTACTATAAATTTTAATGTAAACCAATGTCGTCATATTAACTAAGGAATAACTAGAAAGTAACAATACAGTAACATTTTGTCGTTTCCATGTATCTAGGGTTTCGAAAATTAGATGAATCCAACACTTGGACACGTATCTGACTCAGACGCTTGTACCGATTCCATGTAACACAGCGCACCACATGGGTACTAATTTTCCTGTAGCTTACTCCCTAATAGTGGGAGTATGGAAGAAGCATGGCTGCTCTTGTACAATTAGGGCTACTAAGCCTGGACACCTACCACATATCCAACAGCAATAATCATCTCAAACAAACAAAAAATTAATTACACTTGATAAACCCTAAGACTTTGCATTCACCATTGTAATTCTGAAATCACGCTGACCTCATTAAGGTTTGGTTCCCTGCAATACAATTGGCTGTTCAAAACATCTTGATGGCGGCATTAGTCAAGTTTTACAAATGCCCAGTTGCATTACTCGATAGTGAATATGGATATACGGAGGCCCAAAGCTCAATATCATCTACCTCAAAAAGGAAAGTAGTTAAGGAATAATACATTTAACAAATATTAATTTCTGTTATTCTTCACCTATGTTTAGCAGTGTTAGAGGTTGGGCGACCTTAAAATGGTTACTCACGTGGAGAAAGAGGGGAATTGAGGAGAGGGACATAAGCCTGAGAGAGAATTTTAGTTATATTGCCTAATTGCTAAGGAATTTTAGTGTTTACTCCATAAACTCGACGCCACAACTGTCAGAATTTTCTTTTTCAGTTTGAGTTAGTATAGGAGGAGAAAAGCGTATCTGGGGGACTGCTCCTCTGTTCCTTATGCCCTTATGTGATATATAGAGAAGAACTATAGAACCTTTGAGGTATAGAAATATCAGTAGACATGATGAAGACCACCTAGCTGACGTGGATGGTGGAATCCTATCCACATTCAGTTCGTTCATCTTTTCTTTCAGGATGATATTGGCAAGGATAATTTGGAAAATGCCTCCTGTTTCTGTACAGAATTTCTGCCCCTTTTGGTTTGTTTGACTCCGCTGTTTCTTTTGAAGGGTATTTGGAAGAGGTCGTTAACTGAGGTAGAGAAAAGACAGTTGGATCATATCATTGTCATTGATTAGAGAATAACACCAGAAGAACAGCAGCGTTAGAAGTCGGGCGACCTTAGAATGGTTATTCATGTGGAGAAAGAAGGGAGTTGAGGAGAGGAACATAAGCCTGAGAGAATGGTGGCCAGTGGGGAGATAGATACATATACATACATACATACACACACACACACATATTGGGGGGGGGGGAGAGAGAGAGATAAGCCCTTGAATCTAAAAGCTAATGTGTACACACAAGGACCTCTTCTGCAAACTGAAGTGTGATATCTTCTTTGAGTACTAGGGTGTTCAGTGGCAGAGCCAGAAATTTTACGTGACATCCACCTAATAACAATATAAAAAAAGGTGGGTCTATATTTACACCTTTCTTTGGCTCTTCTGCAAACTTATGTTGCTGAAAGATGCATGACAAATTTTATGTTTCAGTGACAGAAGGGCCGTGGAAATAGCAGAAAATGGTGCAAAAATAGCTTCACTCTCAAAGAATTTCAAAGGATATTGATTGACGAGGTCCAACAA
Source organism: Escallonia herrerae (assembly GCA_033070095.1). NCBI lineage: Eukaryota > Viridiplantae > Streptophyta > Magnoliopsida > Escalloniales > Escalloniaceae > Escallonia > Escallonia herrerae. Next base: position 175,644 of record JAVXUP010001627.1, on the reverse strand, counting down.
ATTTGTCACAGTGCACACTAAGATATCCACTCATCAAAAGGTTATTTGGCAATTGGCACAGATACTAATGGGTTTGATAACGTAAATCTTTGTGAAATTGCAGAAAGGCTAATACAACTCTGGCAGTATGTATACTTCGTCATTGCACACTAACCAGGTAGTCAAAAAGATACATGAAAAGAATAGTGGGCAGGTTGGCCCACGCCTGAGCACCCTGTTCGCCACTGAATGTGTTTACCTCTCAAATTCGAATTTTTTTCTTTTTTAAACCCCTAAATTAATTTTCCAAGAATTAGAATCTTGATCCCCTCAAAAAGACTTGCTTTAGAACCAAACGTCAGTAGCCTCGGCTAGGTAAACAACTACATAGAAAACATGGTTGATAAGGAAAGGACAGGAAAAGATGATCGAGAAGAAGGGAGTGAAGAAAACTTCAAACTGGTTCTTTTGAGTACGTTGTTACTTCGTAGCTATAAAAAAACTATTTGGTGGTAGTCATTAGACAAAATGGGGTTGGATCATATAACTTTAACTTTCGCTAATAAAACTGAAAGGAGAGGCCGCGGGTGGTAGTCGGACGGCCTTAGAATGGTTTCCTTCGTGGAGAAACAAAAGAGGTGAGGAGACGCATATGCCCCAGAGTGTGCTGGGCAGAAAGAGAGATACTGTTATGCCCTAAAATCTCAAGGCAAATGTGTACGCAGAAGGGCCTCTTTTGTCAGCTAAAGTGCGATATCTTGGTGGCCTACAAGGGTGTTTACATCTTGAATTCATAAGAACCCCTTAATACGTTTTCCAAGCAAGGGAATGCTCATGACCCCTCAGAAAAGCTTGCTCCTCTCAGCTATGCTAGACAAGTAGGGGACAAAGAGAAGGTGATCAAATTGTAGGAAGAGAGAGAACTTTGAAACCGATTACAATATTAGCCAACATGAAAAGAGAAAGAAGAGACGAAAGTGTATAAAAAGGTCGAAAGAATGAAAAAGTGGAGAGATAGATTAGAGGGTTATGAATAAGTAGAGAACTAAAGAAAACATGAAAAAGAAAGGAGAAAAAGAGTTCAACGGTCTCGGTCTTGTCAAAAGCATCAACTAGTTTTCTTTATTGAATTTGGTTTTTAATGTTGTTGGCCTTTCTTGTTTAGAGGTATGATGGAGACAAGCTGAAAGTAGAGACATGAAAAAAAAAGGACCTGCACAGGAAGAGTGATCCTGACAATCTTACTCTAAACCATAATCACCTATTCTTTTTGTTTTTCGGCTCCGAAGTGTTTAATACCACTTACCATGAGGCCTTTCTATAGGCTTCCACAACATTATCAAAACAACTTGAAAGTTCCTTGACGTTTTTCACGCCGTTATAGATAAAACTAAGGCTTAACCCTCTCTAGAAACCTAAAAACTTTCCACCCATAAAACAAAAGAACACAAGAGCACTACAAGAACGAACACTCCTTTGTTGTTAAATAAAGCTTCCAACTCCAAGCAAGCACGTTGTATGATCATGAGATCCTAAAGGGCACATATCTAAAGAATGCATAAGTGGTACTGCGGCTCTTGTTAGTAGGGCATGAGACTGTTCTTCCGTTTCTATGTCAAGTCGAAGTGGAACCAACTAAGTTTGGACTAAGCTCAGCTCAATCTAATCCTCTCTGCCATTAGAAATACTTTTGTAAATTGTAATAACTAACTACTAACTAGATCCTCGAAATAGTATTAGCCAACTATTAGCCAGATGCATATGCGTATTGTTCCAACTTAACCCCCAAGAAATTTTAATAAGCCATGATCAACAAAAAGAAAGAAGTAAATTCCACTTATTCTACAAACAAAACTTGCTTGGTAAGGTTAGTCAAATTTACAAGCAACAACAAGCTTATATATGGTCCAGCAGTCAGCCCACAAGAATGTGGTGCATGAGAGAGCAAAGACAAAGTCGTTGGAGTATAATTGTGTAACGATCATGGCAGTACATGATAGAGGGAAGACGGCTCTTCACAACAACCTTAATGCTTATCATAGATGGTATTCATCAGAAAGCAATCAATATTAGAGAAAGAATACCTGTTCGCAAGGACCATCTGCTTCCATTCTAGTACCTCTTGAATCAGATGCATCCAAAGGCACCTGCTCAACAGAATTTAAGTCGCTATCTAAGACCTGTTGAGAACAGCTCCTGGACCTGGACACCGCGACTCGTGGCAAGTTTGAAGCTGATCCCTTCTGGAACCCAACTGTAGAATGCTCTCTTCCTGCTATTTCTGCATCAGATACCGTCCTTAAAGTCTTACAGATCTTCTGCATGGTACTGGAGAGGTTGTTCAACAAGAGTTGCTGTTCTGTACCCCCTTTTATGTTTACAGGAAGAAAGAACTCTAGAATATAGTCATCATCACCAGTGTAAGTGCTTCTCAGCCTGATTGCAACGGCGGCATTTAATCCAAACTTGCGCGCATGATGTGCAAGTGGATACTCACTAATATCGTAATTCTTTACATCAGGGAAGAAGAAAGGATGATTAGATTGAAGTGCTTTTCCAGCGATGCCTTGCTCTTCTTCAAGATAATGCTCAGTACAAGCATGGACAAATCCTTCCATTGTTTTATCATTCACATAAGAAGCAGTATCCTCCACGCACAATACACATTTCCCCGCTGAACTTGTATAACACCCCCTAACACGTACTTTGATAATTTCATCACTGACCTCCTCATTATAACTACAGGGTATCCACGTTAGAGCAAGGGGCAATTTATGAGCATGGCATACAGCTCGTAATACATCAGCTATTTCAGCTAAAGCAGCCCTCTGATTCTCTGAAAGGCACTGCAAAATTATAAAGCAACAAAAAAATGCTAAAAACCTTGACGCAAGAATCAATTACCAATAAACGTGTCCTATAATATCTGCAATTTATAATCGGTGCAATTAGTTTTATATAAGAAGCAGTACCTGTAGATAAAGCCGAGGTGGCGCGGTGCTTCTCAGATTCACAGCCTGCAAGTATTCAGGAGTAATTTTAAGTCCAAAATTATGCGTCTTAGCAGAACCACAGTTAATAGTTAATGAATTCATGGACAACAGTCAGACCCAAAAATCAAACATATTGTTAGCGCACTGTACATACGGGACAATCTAGTTAGTAAAGTTCTTTTCTTTTTCCTTTTTCTCAGGAACAGCAACAAGAGATACTGAGGGAGGCATTCAAATACTGATGCATAATTTTGGGGTGTCTTCTAAAGATAGGCTTTCAAATTTTAGGGTATGTTATTTAAAACCGTAAAGGCAGTTCCGATTGACATTCCTGCATACAGACTCGCTGCAATAAATGGTAACCACAACTGATCTTCTTCTTATGTGTCCTGTCTTCAAACCATCCGCATTTCATCCACCACCTGGGGGTGGGGGTGCGTGGGAGGGGTCAAAAGAATGAATAAACAACCTCCCAGCACCCAGTCAATCAAACAGAAAGTTGTGAAAGAATAGTTGCTTATCTGCTAGGTGTATATAATTACAAAGACGAGCAAATTGGGAGCTAAGCTGTTTTAGGTGACGGATTGAGCACTTAAAAAGAGAACCAACCTGGAGCGAGCGACAAACATTTTCTATCTCTGCATCAAAATTGGATTTCTCATTCATGGTGACGAGTTCAAGCACCGCACAGCACGACATATCGAGCGTACCACCCTCAAAAATTGGCAAGGCAATAGATCCACGAACTTCATGATCAACAGCATGCTGTACCCGCAAGTATTCATTCTGACTATAATATACAACATTTGAAGTCCACTCCGGAATTTTAGAGTTAAATACACGGCCAGGAAGCCCCGGAAGAGAACCTGGCTTTACCTCTGCAGGAAAAGTAAATCCTCTAGAAACTTCACGATACCCAGCGAGCATGTGATCAAGCAAGTAGGGTTGTTCACAAGTGCTTAACATAAATCCATCACCATGTTTAATAGGAACCCACACTTGGGCCAAAATGCCTCCTCCAGATGACTCCTTAAACAAAGACAGTGCCTTGAGCATCTTTTCAGCTAGTGTCCGCTCAAGTGGCCTAGGGACTATATGATGATTACCCACATCAGGAACTATTTTGGGGGGACAAGAACTGCTGCTTCGCTTAGCACTTGCATCGCCCTCATTTAAAGATTCCAACTGAAAACCAAACTGGGAATCAGTTGGCTCAGGCAGCATTTTCCTTCCAGCATCAAAAGAACTCCGCTGGACGTCACCCTCAGTCACAAGAAAGCCAGCAGTCCCAGCACTACCTTGTTCCGTGTAATTCAGTGCTTCCAACGGTACATAACTGGGAGACCTTGATAATAGAGGCGACAACGAGGAAGACCCAAACATCTGATCTGCCGAGGGGCTGCTACACCATCCGGCATATGCGTCGAAATTCATGAGCTCCGCAATATTGTTAAACGGATCATCCAAACTGGAATACCTTGTAACACCATCCAATGATGACATGCCATCAATCTGAGCCCGTGGAGAAGCCCAATAACCGACACCATTCTCTTTAGATGAGAAGGGGTATTCCATTTTCTAGCTACACACCCGATTCTTCAACTAATTTAAGTAAAATTGCTACAATCCCTATTAAAGAGCTTCCTTCACAAAGATGATTATGTCCCTAAATTCCTCCCCAGCAAGCCCCCCAAGAACCCAATATTTGAATATCAACTTCATGAAACTCAACTTCGAAACAGAATTCTGTCCACCACTACCAACCAAGAAATTGAAATAGCACAAACACCTGCACACCACTCAGAAACGAAAATCACATAAGAAGAAATAAGAGCCTCGACGTGCGTGTTCACTTTGTGGTGTGTGTACGTGATAAGACATTCAAGAATGAATCGCGTATAGTGTTTACCCTTCAAAATTGACCATCACTCAGCTTCCTCAAACAGGCCAAAGAGCTGCACCAACCAGAAAGCGATATTAACCCGAAAAGCGATAAAGATGCGTGTTTTAATTTTTGAATTTGTGGTGTGTGAATGTGATTAAACTTCCACGAATCAATCACCTAGATTACCCTTCAAAATTGAACAAACCCAGATTCCTCGATTGAAATAGAGCATACACCCAGAAATAAAAGTCACCCAAAAAGGAATACGTGTGTGCTTTTCAACCTTGGTGTATGTTTGTGCGAGTATGTGATACAATTTGAGAGAATCAAGCACCTAGGGTTTACCCTTCAAAATTTAAACAAAACGCAGCTTCCTCAATCTTAACAGAGAAAACACCTGACCTGCACCACCCAGATATAAAAGTCACCCAAGAAGGAATCTGTATGTGATTTTTCAACAGTGCTGTGTGTGTAAATGACAAAATTTTGCCCTTCAAACTTGAGGAGCCAACCTTGGAATTTCCTAAACTGTGCAATGAACAGGTTTTTATACTGACCTCATACAGGAGGAGAAAAGCGTCAGGGTCTCGTCCACAGCCGCCAAAAACGACACAGTTTTCAATCAAGGGAAAACCCATCTCAAATCCACCTTCTTATCGACAAAAAGGAGAGGGGAAGAGAAAACAAAAACTGGCCAACCCAACAACGAATCACTGAACTGAGCGCGGAAAACGAACGCAACCCTTTCTTTTCTTTTCTTGAGAAGACGAACGCAACACTTAAATTGGAACAGATACAGATTGAATAAATCGACAAGAACCTTTAGATTAGCCCTAGATTTTTAGTGGGTACGTTGCCAAACACCGACCTAAGTATCTCTCTGTATAGAAGTTGACAAACTCGATGTAATATACGTTGAGACCCTCGAAACTCGGCAAACACAAAGTTCGAGAGGGAGAGATAAAAAGTTGCTTTTGAGTGTTAAAAATAGAAAGTGGGGAGTGAGAACAAAAAACAAAGGCAAGTGGGGTTGGGTAACGGCTGGCACGAGGTTTCTAAAAATAGGCCGACGTTGATTTCGAGCAGTTAAAAGTTAAAACCACTGGCGCTCTCTAAAAGCGGCTACGGATGCATTTTATAATTGCAAAGAAAAAAAATACTTAGGGCCGTACATTACAAGATTTTTTTTCTGTATTCTATATTCTGTTTTTGATTTTCAGAATTTAGTATTCAGTTCTAAAATCGTATTGTATACTTTTACTTTTTTCCGTATCTACTTTTTCAATTTTTTCTATACGTTTATCATTTTCATTTTCGTTTTTACCAACTTTTTTCTGAATCAATTCATTAATGGACCTCACTATTTCCATTTCTAGGAAGACTCAGTGAAATTGGTGGTCTAGTTTGGTGAGTGTTTGTTGAAACAGGGTGGTAGATATGAGGGAGAAGAGGTGGTGTTCTGATTAGGAGAATACAGTTCGAGAAAAAATGTGAAAACACCCTTTGAGTATTTTCAGCTTTTTTGACACTATTTAGAAATTTTATTCAAAACGGAACCGAAAAAACATAAACATACACGAAAAAGGCATCTTTTTCATTATCATTACAAAAATGAAAACTGAAAAACGTAAACGTACAGTCTCTTAATTTTTTCCTCCGTTTTAAAAAATATATATATTTTAACTTGATACGTTTATTAAGAATATAAATCATATATTTTTTGAAGAGATTTAAAAAGACCATAGAAGGAAGTGAGTTAGAAGAGAGAAAATGGGTTGGTTGAAAATCAATTGTAGAGAGAAAAAATATAATAGAAAAAGTATTAAATATGTAAACATGAAAAAACACTTACATACTCTTTTTTATTTTGAAAAGTAATCAATTTTTTTAAAAAGTCCAAAAAGATTATATGATCTATTTTTTCGAAAACAGAGAGAGTAAGTGTAACACTTGGATACTGCTTTTGCTACGTATATACCAAGTCTTATGTTCAGATGATATGATCGTATGACATAATAAAGCACAAAAACAGCTACTACTATGATGATTAATTGTTAGGAGTGCCAACTAAAAAGATGCACCTAATATAGAACATTATTGTGACAAAACTCAGGAGATAAAAACACAGAATTATCTGGAGCACGCAAAATTTACAAAAGTACAAAAGGACTCGAGGCATAAAAACGCAAATCGGCCGGACATTCAAAGACAAGAGGATGTTACGTACTTATCAAAGACGAAAATCAGACCATTGTAATTCGTAGAAACAACTTGAAAACGCAAGACTTGGCCCAAAACACCACAAAAAATCACAAAAATTGTTCATGGTTCTCTAAGGTAAGGCTGTCATAAGTGTCACTGTAGAAGCAAACTAAAGTATCTTATACTTGTTGTTAACAATATATAGGAGTAAGATATCACCTAATGATGTTAGACGTGAGTAGAAGGAACATTTGGATGTCGGAGCCAACTATCATGTTCCATCGCTAGATAAGAATCAAAGGAATATCTAGAGGTCAGAGCCAACTAGCATGGTGATTCGATAGACATGTATCGAAGGAATGTCTAGAAGTCAGACTCAACTTTCATGGTGGTTGTTACACAATGGATTGGAAGAAATGTCTATAGGTCAAATCACAGTTTAGACAAGAATGAAAAAAATGTGTAGACGTCGGAGCCAATCTCGTGGTTAGTCATTTGACAAGACTAGATGAAATTTATAAGGGTCAAAAACTACCTTTCATGGTCGATCACTGGGCAAGTACGGTGTGAATGTCTAGAGGTTAAAGCTCACTTTCACGGTTGGTCGCTACATATGAACAGAAGGAATGTATAGAGGTCAAAACAAACTAGAGGTCAAAACCAACTGTCATACGTGGTATCTCGGCAGGAGTAGAAGAGTGGCATTCTAAATTACTCTATTCACTTGCTAGTTTGTGAGAAGAATATTTTCATGTTTCTGCTTCATTAAAAAGAAATAATATAATCAATAGACAGAAAATCGAGAACATAATGTGTTGATGCTAAGATGTGAAAAGTTTTTGTCAAACTAATTATACTAAGTCACAATTTACATTAACCGGTAGTAAATATTTATCAAAGAAAAGGTTTAGAATAGCCTAAAATTCAGTTGAGGCAAGCAACAATGCACTTTCCTCAATGAAGATAAATCCTAAAATCTGCATTTTGTTGATGACATTCTACCCCAAAGATACAATAATCACTGAAGGAGGTTTGATGTAGCAAAAATCATTCTCAAACATTAGAACATGCCATACTCCAAAATAATGTGAAAGAAGAGAGTAGAAGAAGATATAGATGATCTTTTAGAGAATAAACTGAATGTTTTTTTTTCCTTGCCTTCTTCCCTTTTAATAGACTTCTCTTATAACTATTTTTTCCTTCTCATGTACGTATAACATAACGGAGAGACTATAGGCATTGAAAAAAAGATGGAAAGACTGAGTGCATAGTTAAAATAATCACTAAGTCATGACTTATAAGACTTAATCAAATACTCTTAAAAATTAATAAAACTAATCATTTTTTTAATCAAAAACTCCCTACAAAATAGGATATTGACACACACACACATGTGTACGCACACGCGTGCGCAGAGACACGCACGCTCGCGCGCACACACACACACACACACACACACATATATATATATATATATATATATATATATATATATATATATATATGTATTATAATTGGAATGCTTTTACTATGATGTAAGTGTCTTCAAGACTTAAACCTACACTTAGTATTGGTAAGTTATCCATTTGAAGAATTGTAAAAAATTAAGTACTGAATCAGGCCCTTTTGTTTAAACTTTAAGATTACCAGAAACACGGTACAGATGATCAATTCAGTTCTGTCAGTGTTTATGCGTTGCGATCATGCGCACGTATCTCTTCATGAGTGCCATTAGGAGTAACCCATCTTCCCACAGTAACGACTTACTACCACACTCATATAGGTGAATCCTCCAATTGTGATTTGTGACCAATACCCTGCAAAGTCATGTCTTGCATTATCCACAATTAAAACCCTTCCTAAATCGTCACAATGCAAGCACTATCACCATAGGAATGAAACTATGAAAATCCCCTCAATAAAAAAATTTTAGTGCTATCATATTTACCCTACAACTTCGATTTTACGTATTAAACCTCATTCATGTGATATCCAATCATAAAAGGTTAGATATTCATTGCGGTAGTAACTTATAGGCTTCAGTTTCATTCCTCCTGATGATTCGCTGATTAGCCTACACTTTAACCGGTTTGTAAATGAGTTTGCCAAATTTTTTTCAGACCTTACCAAAGCTTATGCTATCGCACCTCAAGACAATAATCCTTTCATGGAATTATGTGTAATTTTAATATGCTTCTTTTTTTCATTAGATCTTTCACTTTTGGTTTTCAAGATTTTTTCTTAATTTTGTAATGTAAGGAAACAACAAGTAGAGGCTTACTCAACAACAGAAAATTTACTAAAAGACTTCTAGGTCATTCTGCTTGAGTACTGGTCAAGTCTAAGACAATAAACCTAGCCTCCATTGTAGAAAGGGTATATAACAATTTGCTAAATGGACTTTCAATGTATAGAACCATCTCTAACGGTGAATACATAACCACTAGAAGCCTTGATCTCGTATGCCTCTGTGATCCAATTGACATCTCTTGTTCATGGTTTCCTGAAGTTTCAAAGATAAAACTTTCGAAAACACCACGGAAGCCACGATAATGAAGTTCATAACTAATTGTCCTTTTGATATATCAAAATACCCGTTCTATAGCATGCCAATGTTGAAAACTCATGCCACAAGTGAATCTAATCAAATAACACACTGCATATGATATGCCAGGACTACTACAGTTAGAAAGATACATCAAAGATCCAATAACTTGAGCATACTTACGTTGAGACACACCTTCACCATATTTTTCTCCAATCAAACATTCGGATCAAAATGGAACATAAAGAGGTTTTATTCCGAGAAATTAAAATTCTCCAGCAAGTGCTCCACATATTTTGTCAAAGCAATTCCATCACTATTCTTCATCAATTTAATACCTAAAGTAACATTTGAGGAACCAAAATTTTTTGCATCAAAGTTCCTAAACAAGAAATAATTTGTCTCTTTAATATCATACATATGCGTACCTAAGATAAGAATATCATCAACATATGAAGTAGACAAGCGGAATTAACAAGCTTATTATCATCAAACTGCATTACATTAGGACAAAAGACCATCAACTAATATCATTTACCAACAAAGCAACCACTCCTAGTAATTATATCTTTATTGAATTCAAAAACAACCTTAAAAGCTATATTGAGCAACCAAAGTAGTACTATTTCTAGTATTTGGAACATGGAAGACTTTTTATAAGGTAAGACATTTCCCATAAAACAACTTGAATTATATTCGACCTTCTCCTAGCACCCTGGCCAAGCTCGCATTTCCCATGCTTATAGCTTTGTGCATGTTCTTGCTTGTTAAAATTCTAGATATCTATCACATAACACGTAGTGGGTACGAAAACATTCCGTACAAAAGTATCCAAAAATTCCGACGAAGTATCCTTGTTGTTACGAGCTTCCAACACGCTTGATCTTTTATTCGTAGATACAAAATGGTTACTAGAGTCGAGTTCTTTATCCACGAATCAAATCTTAGAACTTGATGATGCTCTAGAGAGAGTACAACATGGGGAATGATTTTTTATTTATAGGGAAGACTTCTGTCTTGTGACTTATTATTTCTCTTGGAATATCTCTAACCTTTATATAGAGATAGTATGAGAGACTGACTTTATCTCAAACACTTAGAAGATAAAGATTGTATTTATCTCAAACACTTAGGAGATAAATATCCTCTAATTAACTGTAATAATCCTGACTAATAAATAATATTATCTGTTAGTGGACAGATAATGGGTCCACCGACCCAATTTAGTAACAGCTCCCACTCGCCTGCACAAGGCAAATAAATCATGCAGTCCCTCCTTATCTCTTGTTCAATCATCTCTTCGTACAAGAAAAGGAATGTGCGACCTACAAGAAATGATGTCCAATGTTGAGGAGTAATGTATTAAATTAACAGCAAACCAACACGATACATCACTCCAAAAAAAAAATCTTGAATTTATCCAAAATAGTTCAACTACACCAGATTAAACACTCTCAAATCCCTCATAGTGAGCAGTGTTAAACCTCTCATATGTTATGTATTCATGACTCATATCGAAACAAAAATCGATAATCGCCCAGGCTATGAATCACATTACATAATGCAATATTGAACTTTCTTTCCAAAACTCTCATGTCATTCTAATTAGACTCAACCACTTTCCTTGACATGCCCCGTGAGACCGCATCTGTAACACCCTCAAACCTAATGTTAGTTTTATGGTAAAAATCCTAGTTGATTATTTATTTGACCTTTAGTGACGAATTGGTGAGCAGTGATTTTTCTAATCTTTATAGACGAATTGGGGGGACATTAAATTTTGTTATCTTTAGCAATAATGTTTAGAAACTATAATTAAGTTTTGACTTAATGATAGTAGTTATAGGAAATACTGATTTAGGTTTTTAGTGATAAAATAGCATGACCGAACTTTATCGGTAATTTTTAGCAACAATTGGTGAAGCGTATTAGTTAATATATATATATATATACACACACACACGGGACTATAGGATAATTAAATTAAATGAATACAAAATCTGATTTTTGGCTTAGTCAACTCTCTATCTTTGAAAGCAAATCAGATAGGAACAAATGAAGGGAATTAAGGGATAATTTAAATATTACGTTGAGAGAGATAGAGTGAGAGAGCGAATTGCTCTTCAGTAGTTACAGAGAAGAGAAGAAGAAAAAAAAAGAGATAGAGAGAAACACAGAGAGAGGAGGACGGTTACAGGCCAATTAAAAAGAAAGAGAGAGAAGAGGAAAAAAAAAGGAGAGATAGAAAAAGAAAAGGCCTGGCGGAAGATCTATCGGAATCCGACAAGGAAGCTTCATTTCAAAAAAATGGGTGAACCATACGGTGTGAAAAGGCTGTAAAATGGGTTGAAGTGTAGGTAGCAGCCTTGGGCTGCCATGGTGATGAGATCGAGTGGAAAAATTGCGTGGAAGAGGTACTAGCCATGGCTGCCGTGAGAGAAGGGGTGGCTGCAGTAACAGCAGACCGATCGTGAAGTGGGTTTTGCGTGTGGTTTGTATGTGTTGCCTGAAGTGTTGTGCGCCGTATGTGTGTAAAATAGTGTGTACGTGATTCATGAGTTTGAATACGTGTTTTAGCAAGGTGTTGGAGTAGGCATTTGTTTGGTGGGCTTAAAGAATAGGTCTTTGCCACATTGACGAGGGAGGTGGAGATTATGGAGGGAATTGCTCATTTTAAAATAAGCAATCTGATGATGTATAAGAGGAGTGGAGGCTGTTTGTTTTTCCCCCTCTCCATCTGTGTCTGCTTTCAAGAACTAAGCAAGAAGATATCAAGGAAGGAAGAAGAGAACTGAGAGATGGTGAGAGCTTTCCAAAGTAGAATGGTGTATATAAAGAGTGAATGAGGAGTGAAGTAAATATAAGAAGGTGAAAGAGTGTGCGGGTGTACGGGTGTTGTATATGTGCCTGTGAGGGTATTGATGTTTGAGGCGTGAGATTGAGGAAATGAGGGTGCGTGTATGCAGTGCAGTTCGAAGGTGTTCATGCATGGTGTATTCTGTGAAGATATATTGGGTTATAAGGTGAGCTTGTGTGAGTGTGTTTTTAAAAAAAAAATAGAGAGAAGGATGAGAGGAAAACCCCCTGCCTCACGGCAGTAGGCATGGCTGACGGATGTATATATATAGGTGGGTGTGTAAACATGTAGTTGAATATGGGTTTGCAAGGTGGTATGGTGCATAGATGAGTGTATATATGTGTCATCATTTATGTGAGGGAGTGTGATGTAAATAAGGAGAAGAGAGAAAGAGACCAATAGGGACCTACTGCCTCACGGCAGTAGCTGTGTTGTAGGACATAAGGGAGGAAGAAGAAAGCATGCCTGTGAAATGTGTATTTTGTGCAGTGAGTATATATATGGTGAGTGAGTGTGTGTGTGTAAAAAAAAAGATAGAGAGAAGACCCACTGCCTCACGGCAGTGGCCATTGCAGAATAGGTGTGTGTGTGTGTGTGGATAGCCATGGGCTGCCTTGCGTGCATCCGTGAGCTCTGTTAGTGTGTGTCTTTGTTTGTGAAGTGGGTTATGGAAAAGAATGGAGAAGACAGGATGCATGTGTAAGTGAGTTGTAAATGTGTGGAAAAAAAAAGGGAGGGGCTACAGTGTAGGATTTATGTGATGGAGCGAGTGTTCAGGGTTTAGAGGGATCAACAGTAATGAGTTTGAGCAGAAAAGATAGTATATTGTGCTTGCACAGTTGTACCACGGGATAGAGTTAGGTACATTGCGCGCATTAGACAGTGTACAGTGATTGTTAGCACGTTAAATTTTAAAGTATAATGCATTAGGCTAAGTTAGAATTTCTATCAAATTTTCATAATTTTCTAAAGTCGTGTGTATTTTCTGCAAGTTCAAACTTATAAAAAAATCTTTTAGAGCCTTTAAACCCATGAAAATAATTTACAAAAATTAGAGTAATGTTTTTGCAGTATAAGAAAGATTCAGTTAAATTTTGGTAATTTTTGGAGTTGATTTTATTATCATTTTTCGTATCGCATTAAATTTAGCAAAATGAAAAATAAAGAAATAGTTTCAGTGCCTTTTAAATTCTAATTATTATTTCTATAATTTTTACACATATATTAAGGCTTTTATAAAAATTATGGGACTTTATTTTCAGCTAGAAGCAATTTTGGCAATTTATGGGTCTTTAGTGTATTTAAAGAAATTATTTTAATTCAAAAATATTAAAAAATTTAGAAAATTTATATTTTGACTTTTATCAATGTTTTAAGCTATAAAAGTGTTTTGTGATAATTTAATATGTGTTTGGAGTATTGTTACATACTAAAGAGTGCATAAGAATTTCTGTTAGGTTAGCCCTGAGCAGAACTGTTTCGAGTCGCGCGATTTCGAGATTAGAAGTGAGCACGTTGTGGGAAGTTGATCTTAGGGTTTACAATATTATAGCATAGATTGTGTTCTAATAAATTGATTGCCAATTTAGGTTTATGTGTGAACCCTATCTTAAGGGGCATCATTGTTACCTATACCATTTTTCTAATATAATAATACTAAAAATCATTATAAAACTTATAAATCGTAATGAAATCGACGTACACGTACATACACAGATAATGACAACATCATTCGATAAAAATCAAGACATGAATTTAGCCAACGAAAAAAGCACACAAAAAGTAAGTAACATTATATAAAAGTCAACAAGTTGGCCAGTTAACAAATGAGATGAATAACATCAAATATAAACTTGTTTTTTCCTTTTTTTTTTCAGAATTAAACAGATAAGATAGGCCTACCACTTGCCACGCCTAGCCAGAAGAGACAGGCCATAGCCGACACTTGCCACCTGCCAACTATCAGCACAAGCACGTGTCTGACATCGGACAGCCAAGGATACATGTCTCTAGGCCACCATGCCCATGGTCCAAGTGCCACGGCACAAGATAATTCCACCCACAACAGATCTGCAAACCTCCTCCGCAGCTGCCATACCACCACCCGTCATTCAATGCATCGGCTATAATTATTATGTATACCTTGATATTTTGATACTGAAAAATTAGATTTTTGAGATCCCATCAAGTTAGCCCAAACCAGCAGAGAGGGCACCGAGTCAGGGGAAGAGGGAGGATTTATTTATGCTCTTTGAAGCGCTAATTCTTACTTTGTCATTGTTCCTTTGATCATACCTCTTTACTGCTTGAGCCTTATTGCTTTCGAATTGATCGGACTTCTCTTGTGATTAGGTGTGTTTGATTGTTTTCTAGTGGGCCATTTGTTGGTTGGGCAAGGTATGCATCCCATTGTATATTGGTATTACTTTAAATGATCTCTACTGCATACTTGCATGCATTTTGGAGAAATCATGATGACTCTCGTGGATTTTTGGATTATTTTATTTTGCTTGGATTAATTTTATGAACAAACACGTGAAAATTTAAGTTAAAATAACCATGTATTTAAGGAGGGATATTAGATTATTTTAGGTTTTGGATAACAGTGTAGTTAGATATATTTTGGTTTCTTATTTTATAGATATGGTGGTTAGGTTGACATAGAGACTTGATGGATTTAAATTTCCTCTTGTTCAACATCTACACCTGTACTCAACCAATCAGTCAAGGAAATCCTATTTTACGTTTACGCATGTTGTGGATGATAGCTCGTTGTACATCCACTAAAAAATTATTGAAGTTTTATTTGTATAGAAAATGAATTGAATATGAACAGTTTTTTTGAGCTCGTTTACTAAACAAGGCAAGCTTGAATATATTGAAGCATTCATTAATATGTTCATTGCAAGTCTTGCGGTTGTATAACTTAGGCGTACATTTTCTTTTAATAATAACAACATATTAATTTATGTTTTAATGTGTGCTTTAAGTTAATTCTTAGTAGGTATATGCATAAAAACTCACAAAGGCACATTTGAGAAGTTCGATATGTGGATAAAAATCAAAAGAGAGCTTAAAGTTATAGTGGAGATACAAAGAAAGTTTCATCAAGTCAAATTCAAAAGGCAACAAAGAATGCGGGCTAAGTTGTTTCCAATTGGGATTTATCTTTATTATTATATAACTAGTCTTGATTTGATGCTTGAATTGATGAATATGGCTTAGAATGACCTTAGGACACCTTGTGCATTACATGTGGGTTCACAATCTTTCGAGTAAGCATGTTTATTAAAAATAGGCAAACTTTGGAGCTAACCAAATTTTCTCAAAATGTTTTTGGAGCCAATATTTTTGTTTTTTGATAAAACATTTTCATTAGCTTTCCAACATAAAAAAGCGACACCTTAAAATAATTTCTCTAGAGAAAGTTATGCTCAAAATAAGAGGGATGACCTTTTTGAGAAAACCATAGTAGACGATGGATTGTCAATCCAATCGACTGTATTGAGGCAGTGTGGCTCCAAAATAGCATTGTAGTCGACTGCATTGCATTATAGTCGACTGTAAGCTCTAGGATTCAAATATAACAGCTAGTTTTACTAAAGTTCGTTTTAAATCTTTCATTATATCATATATCCAACCTAATAAAATTTATTTGAGACTTCATCGTACCATATGAAAACCACATTCTAAACCTCTATTTACTAGAGAAACATCAAGGCTCAAGGATTAAGCTTTTCCTTCTTCATGATTATACATCATTAAAGAGAGCATATATGTAAACAATTTTTAACTCAGAATAAGCATTTTCAATTCATTAATTCTCTTATGACTTCATAGTTTAAAGCTTCAACTGTACACCATCTTCTTCAGAGAAAGAGCTCCGGTTGTACATAGCATTTCATTTCTCAACTTGTTGCAAAGCTTGGGGTTGTCAACCCTTGCCAAAGCTTGGTTCGTTGTATGTGTATACCACCAAGGTAATGGTATGGTGGTTAAGCCTTAACTAGAAAGTAAACTATACACCGTAAAGAAGTACCTTGAAAAGGTGGATGTAACCGAACCATCTAAATCTCCTTATCAAATATCTTTAATATCAAGTGTCACACCTAGTAATCCTTGAAGTCATGCTCTGAGATATAATTTGTCAATATCTTGATAACAAGGTACGATGGGAGAAAATATTGGACAAGTGGCTTATCCCAACGATGGTCTTTTATAAGGTCGCTAACTACTAAAGCCTAATTAGACATGGTTTGATTATTGGTCACGTGCGGACGCAAGGTTTTTGGAATCCGATATTCATTTCAAACATAGATCGTAGTGCTCATGCCCACTTCCCATCGGTGGCCTTGCTCGATTACCTAGCCACCTCCACGCCAATGAGAAATTACCAAGGTTGGGGGAGAAGAGAAAGTGTGACTGGACACGATGGTCAACATGGATTGTGGCTTTGCTAGCACTCTCTAGCTGATCTTTGCTGAGAGAACCTGCTTAAAGAGACGAGCATCTTTCAATCCGTCTTTTAAAGTATTTAGATCCATAGAGCGCATGCTAATAATCCGTTGCATCGACGTTTGATTTACATTACTTGAGCACCAGAACTTTCCAAGTATAGTGTTTATTTCATGACATGAGTAATTGGAATAAGCAAACTTGCATGTGGTAAATTAGGAGGGAGGATAGAACTGAGTTTATAAGAGTAGCACAATAAGCTTTATTGAGGAGAATCCTTTTCCAACTTGGACATAATCAGTCAAGTTGAAGCCCAAGCTCATAGCCAAAGCCCTAGGCATCATTCATGGGGAGTATTTGGGCTGACAATGATAGAAGACTTGCAGCGGCTAATTTGTTGCCCAAACTCAACGTGCCATCTTTTAAGGTATGTTACAGCTATGTGCAAGAATCAAGTGCGAGTTTTGTGAGATCAGGGCATCATCAGCAAAGAAAAGGAGGTTGATCGAGGGGCTAAAAATGCCATCTTTTACTACAGGGATCTGGCCAGAGTTTTGGGCCGTAATCAAGCTGCGAACAGTGCCTCTGCACAGATGATGAACAAACAGGGAAATAACTCGCAAGATGGGAGGAATCCTTATTATGGGGATCCATTGACCATAATCTCATAAGATGCCGTGAAAACACATTGCATACTGAGCATAATGAGGTGTTCTGAAAATTGTACTCTCTCCCCGTGACAAAGGGTTTATTAAAGTCCAAAATAAGAGGCCCAAAATTGACCCTATTCTATTTACCAGGGTTTTAGAGATCACCTTGTAGATGGTATTGTACATAAAGTTTAAAATCAGATGAAATTGCAAGTTTTTGCATATAGGAATTAAGAGAGTGAAGTTTACTTGGCCATAGGTAGCATGTGGCTAGTCAATTTGATGTTGGCTTAGAGTTCTAGTCATCTCGTTCACAGAAACGCAACCATTATGGCCGGAAAATTTACCCGTCACCCTGACCAGTACTTGAGGTAGGTCAAACTTCAGAACTCTGCAATGGTTCAATTCTAGTACTCTGAGCTGGTCAATCGCCTTCACCCTGCTCTCCTTTAAGTCCCATATCATGCCTCAATAAAATTTCAGAACTCTATCTAGATCTCAGAATCACTGAACCGAAGTGGGACTGAATCCCTAATTCTGCCCCAACCTTTAACCTTGGGCACCGTACTGTGCTGACTGTAAAAACTTTTTGCTGTCGACAGCCAGCTCCTACAAATCTATTCAGGAAAAATTCTTACTCATCTCTTTATCCGCCTGTGTTTACTCATGCTTTCCTCCATTGTCAGATTTAGATTGTTCCAAAACACATGACAAATAAATAAATTCCATATAGCTCGTCACTCGAACTGGGATCACTCTATCTCTTAGTCCAGGCCTAAGCCCCTACTCAGGCTTCTGGCAACTATTTGCCTCCATCAATAGCATCCTTGCTGCAAATCTAGTGAAACAAGAAATTTCATCTCAACTTTGTCTATCCACTCTAAATATGTTATTTCACATTAACAGCTCCCTTACATCTGTTCATGAAATCTCGCAAGATACCGATCGAAAATAATTATCTAAAAGGTTCCCAAATAACATAAATCAATTTATGATAAGTCAGATCCTTCAATACTCTTTCCACCCTTGATCGACCTTGTCTCTCAATTCATATCCAACGAATTCAATCTTTCGTCACTTTACTTGCAATTGCTCAAAATTTATACGATCAGTTGCTCAAAATTTTTACCATTTTGTTAATCCAATTCGCCGTCTCTATAGGGTTCAGTAACTCCCTGTAGCTAGTCATTTCATCTGTTAAGGTCACCAAGATACTTTCATTTCGAGGTTATGGTTATGGTTGGGCTAGATTTTATGTTATCAAAGTTGGAATCGGGTCCATAATGTTCAAACCATCAGTTCTTGGGTTCTACTGTTTCCCTTATTGAGTAGGGTTACCTCTCTACAATCATAAAACCCACACATTACATTTTTCCAATCCAAAGATTGTCTGGTCAAGTCTTTCTAATATCGGTAAATTCCGTGCTCATCTTATACAAATCTATTGGAACCTCATATATCGGGGACTTCTCGACCCTCTGTACTATCTTTACTGCCAGTGCTCCGAATGCAGACCATACTGATATGATGTATAACTAACGAGGTTATTTTATCACGTGGCTAAGGAGCACCACAATTACAATCAAGGCAGACTTCTTAACTCTTCCATCATTCTACAGAATCGTGTTACTTCTACTCAGTGAGTTTGTGCCTACAGAATCATATACATAAGCTATTAATATCACAAGACTGAACTGCTTTGATACCAACTATAACGCCCCAGAAATTCGGAGCTCCATCGCCCCGAACTCCCAAGTCGTTAACCTACCGGATCACATCAAACCTGTTAAATCTATTCACTAACACATACTTCAAAACATTTAATCTGATACCATCTCAAAATTCTTCAAGCACAAGCTTACAAGGCTACTCAAACTTAAACTGTTAAAACCTAAGTTTTTTACAAACTCAAGTCCTCATGAAACACGGTGACAATACTGGCCCACGCAGGGGTCTCACTACACTGTAGTGACAGGCTTACCAGAACCTCACATAAACTCTAACCCATTCCCAAACCTGCTACAGCTTATCATCACCTACAGAAGGGAGCCAAATGAAGGGTGAGCTTTTGAGAGCTCAGTAAGGTCGTACAAGGACTACACTAAGATTACAACACGATTTTTGAGAATCCAACCAACGATGATTTCCAAAACACTTTGAACGATCAAAAGTCAATGATTACCAAAATGATCAAAATTCATCATAAATAAAATACCAAAATTGCCAAATACACTCACAATGGGTTCCAAAACGATCTATAAAAGATCATTTTCAAAGTCATCAATTCCAAGATACGATGATTGTTTCCTAAAGGATTTCAAAACGTACACAGATCATTTAAGAAAGTTCTTCCCAAAAATATACTGAAGATTTCTCAAAAAGATTTTAACATGAGCACAAATTATTTCAGAGAATATTTTCCAGTCGTTTATGCAACATTCACGGCAATATACAGAGTAGTCATTTATGTAACAGTTACAGCAATATATAGAGCAGATAAAATCAAAAATCAATGTTGATCCTGAGCAATTGCAATGCCATTCTGGCAAGCTAACAGAGTGTACACATGCATGATGTACCAGAATATCATTACTAGTCCCATTGGGTACTAGCCTGCATTTCATGCATGATTCATACCATCCTTATAGCGCCTTCTCACAGAACAGATACCCATGTCAACACTAAAAAATCAACAATATCAATGAGCATTAACATAAGCTTAATTCACAAAAATCAGATCGAATTTCAATAACCATTAATATACCGAAAATAGACCATTGTTCGTAATTCCAGAAGAAAATCACAATTAAAAAGAAAAACGACTACGAATAGGTATCAGATTTAGACACAAAAATTCTAAAGAATGGACAGAAAAAATTATCAAATTTTGCTCAGCACGCAATCACATGCGAGCATCACAAGATTTTTAAATAATCGATTCAGATTCAATATAAGGGTTTTTCTGGGCAATAATATACTGATATCAATACACCGTTTAGAGTTTGGCATTAGCTATAATTAGATCAAACGAGTATTACAAGTACGAGTTATCAAATTAAGGGTTCAGATGAAAGTCCTTACTCATGGTTCAGATAGAATCTCTTACCTGGATCTGCAGCTAGCTTATTTTAACCAGAAGTCTTTAGCTTTATCCCAAACAGAATGATCAAATTATCGGAACATAGTCTACATTACAATATTATAACTTGTTACGGACTAACACATGCTACCAAAATGAACCTCCCTCACCGCGCATGTAAAATTACCAAAATGCCCCTGAGGTGTAAAATTATCAAAAAGCCCCTCTCGAACTTAAATCACTCAAATGGCCTTCGCGTAAGTAGAATCACTAAAATTAACTTCCTATACGTGAATTTAAGCAAAAATACCTTTCTTAGGTTAAATAACCAAAATACCCCTTCGAGGTGGCAAATTACCAAAATATTCCTGTGGGTTTCTGGCACCGAAAAATACCAAAAATATCTTAAATGCTATTTTAAGTATCCTGACATCATTTCTGGCCTAGAAAGTATTTTTAAAAAATTTCATCTAAAAATTCCGAACTAGTGTCTGGCCTAGGTTAAATAATTTGCTAATTCATTTTAATCGATGCCCTAATTTAGCATCCTTTACGGATACTGAAAATTCCCGAAATATTCTAGAGCCTACATCTCGTAAGAATATTGGGGGTTATAGTTTTAGACCTTGTTTAATTTTGGCCCTAAGTATTTATCAAAATTCATGAAAAAATTGCCTAAATTAATTTTGATCATTAGAGACAATAACAGTTACTATTCAGATTTGAGCACACACTATTGCACCTTCAGAACACACAGTGTCTTCTTCCTATTTTCTCTTCACTGTCGAGACCACTTTATACACCCACAATTTCCAAATTCACGTGTTACCATGTTTCTAACTTCTAGACCTAACCTAAATCCAATCTAACACAAATATAACATATATAACTTCATATACATAATTCATTACCTCTAAGCTTCCATACCCGAACAATAAACACACACCCTGCACACCCACTCACATATAGTTACAGTCACGCACTCTTCACCTAACACACACTAAACCCCTCAATAAGTCACTGAAATCCATCTCATCTCATCCCCTCCCCTCATACTCACTCATTAACATGTAATCCTGCTATCATGCTCATAAAATAGCTGAACACACGCATAAACACATGCAGCTCCCTCATTGTCTAACTCTCTCTTTGAATTATTCTGCTGAGATTTCCCCCTTACGAAGGTCTCTAATTTTTTTTCCTTCTCTTCTCTGTTTATGTTCTCCGTTTTGGTCTGCTTTCTCTTCTCTTCTTTTTATTTTTCCCCTTTTCTTTCTTCCTTTCTTTACCCGAAGTCATTATCCAAATCCAATATTTATTAGTTTATGTAGCTAGTTATGCAAGCTAGTAGGTGGTGGCAACCCCTAAAAAACATGGTTTCTAAATAAATTTTATAAAATTATAAAAAGACACCCAAACATTTCTTAATTACCAAACAAACCCCATATTTTGTATAATTGCATTCAAGTCCCAAAATCATTCTAATCATTCTCAAGTTAATTAAACATCACTAAAAATATACACTAGAATTCATATTATTATTTTTTCATCACTCAAATCATAGTTTATAGCTATGCCCCCAAAGTTTTCTAAAATTACACAAATGCCCCCAAAATTTCAAAAATTACGTTTTTACCCCAAAATTCTTTTCAACTCCAATACGGTAGCTATACCCTGACATTGCCCAAAATTACCGTTCGTTAATTTTTTGGAGTCCGGATGATTGTTTTAACCGGCTCCCAAAGTTTGGGATATTACATTTATACTCACGTATTACATTATTATGTCATGTTTGATTATTAGTTCAATTAATTAAATATGCTCATTTGACTTTGATTGATCTTTGTTATGTCAGTATTTTCAATTGAGAATAATGTCGTGTTAAGATTATTTATCGTCTTTGCACCTTTTATTTTTATTTTTTATGTACCGTTTTTCACTCAGCTAAATATTGTTGAATACCTACATCGTGCTTTGTGAGTATACATGTGTTATCTTTGCTGAACTTTATGCTCATTCCCCTTTCTCCTCCCATTTTAGGTAATGAAGCTTATATGGTTTACAAAGTGGTTAATAGATGGGGAAGAGTTTGAAGCTTTTATTTGCTTTAAGGCTTTTAATTTGACTTTGGAGAATGATAATATTTTTAATTAGTTGGATTTGGAAACCTCATTCTGGTCATGTTTATTTTTATTTAGGCTTTCGCTGCAGATATCAAGATTGGTGGTCAATATGAGTGCTTTGATTTGTATTACATTTTATAAGTTTGTGTACCTATTCAATGCTAAGTATTTTGTAAATGCTTTGTCATTATATTTCTCCTCAGTAGAAATATTTTTAGATTAGTATGTGAAGGTCTGCATCCGGATTGGAGACCTGCCAGATTTGGTATCAAAGCCGAATTTTCAAAGCTCGGGCTGGCTTATTCACTCGGGTTGCTGATGGTTAGGAAAAATGAAGGTAAGCCCAAGTATACCACACATTAAAAGGATGGTTGGGATAACAAACGGTGAGTCGTATATATCACACCATAGGCTAGAGAAGAAGATTTTGGACTATGTGTGTAAAGACACGAAGGCATAAGGAGAAAAAATTGTGTAACATTAGATATGTGATAATATGAGATTGTCCTTATAAAACCTAACCTATGATTTTAAGAATATCTATTAGCTAGTCCTTTTGAGGAAGACATTACCCTATGGTGAGGTTATAGACCAGGTCGTTACTAGGGGTGGGCACGGTTCGGTTGGTTCGGTTTGGAGGCTGAATACCAAAAACGAACCGACCAACCTCGGTTTAGGAAAAAAAAATGAACTGTGGTTGAATGGTTTGGTTTCAACGGTTCAGTTTCTGCGGATTGGACGGATTGAACTGTTCGGTTTGGACGATTTAATCGGTTTGGGCCAAACTCAATTTTGGACAAGTTTAGGCCCAAAAATTAACAACTTATACATACTAATAAGCTCCAAAAAAACTGAATTTTTTTATCATAATTATTAACACTTAGTAAGGCAACGAATGAAAAAATGTGTGTTACGTTAAGAGATTTAAGGTTTATACCATTTTATATGAGTGATTAGATAACTATGATTAGTAAAAAAAAAACTAGGATTAGGTAAAAATATAGATATGTTATTGTTATTATTATTATTATTATTATTATTATTTTATACGGTTGGTTCGGTTTCAAAAAAATTTGAACCGAATCGACCGAACCGAATGTAAGGTTTGGGAAAAAAAAAAACCAAACTCTTTGATTTTTAGAACCGTTTGAAAATACACGGATTGATTTGTTCGATTTTCACGGTTAAATTGGTTTCAACGGTTTAAATGCTCACCCCTAGTCATTACAGTTTTATCCTTAGTTTCACATCACCATTATAACATAACCACTCTCATCCTCACTCCTTATCTCTTCCTTTCTCACATTAAAACATGCCTTTACACTCATAAATAGAAATGGCAATATGTCAAAAAAAGGACCAAATATTTTTGAAAATGGTAGATTTACGCGATTTAGCTCAAAAAAAGTGACTGGACATAGAATGAAAATGGTATAAATACACAAAGTACTCAAAAAAATAACCAAAAAAAAAATGGCCAAAATGCAAAATTTGTTTAGGAACCATAGCATGCAACAATGATCTGCGAGACAGAAAATGATTGGCCACTAGGCAATATTCTGCAGAAGAAACTTTCTGATACTTAAGTCAGAGTGTAAATATAGGATAGATTATTTGAAAAGGCATGAAAATGGTTTTGTGTGTTTGGGAGAGAGGGGGGTGGGGTTGAAGGGGGTTGGGGTGTTACACGGGCATAGATGTAAAATTGTAATAGTGACGGCTAGACCATGGCCTTATTTTTGGGGATCATGTTAGAGTCCTTTCAAGACCCTAATTTATTCAATAAGATAACCACCTTTGTAGTTGACCTAATTAGTTAGACCGGGAATGCCATGGTTCATCCATTGACTAGGAGTTTATCTCAAGTTATATTAGATAGTGTTATCTTTTAAAATTGTTTTTTGCTTTGGCCTTTTTTTTTTTTTTTACGAGAGTGAATGAGAGAAGTTGAACAAAGAAATCAAGGGCGTGTAAAGAAATCTACAATGCAGTGAATGGTGGAACTTCATGCTTTAGCGCCTTCCTACTACAGTTAATTTATTGTAGTGTAACCACGTTCTTTTTTACCTGATTGAATGAGACCAAACTAAAAAATAGAATGGCCGAAGACCTTGTTGTATTCATGTTTCATTCTAGAATAATTACTAGGAAAATACTGACTTATTTAAGTATTTTCAAATTCTTTGCATTACAAATTTGAAGAAATGTATGCACACACTACTGAGTTAAAATTTTCCTTTCGAATAGCAAGTAAGGGCAATGTTTGGGCATATCCAATAGCAAATTTACTTGGTTTTCATTTGAATCTATATGGGCTCTATAGATTTAGGGGTTTGCGTGTATTATGCAGTGGCATGATAAAACATGGCCTTTTTTTTTTATTTATAATTCCAGTATTTGGGACGCTTTCACCAAAGCCTCGAATAAGCGACCCTTAACAAGAAGTGGCATTATAGCTTTTTATGTCTAAAAAGGGAGTTTTATTAGCATCCTCCGGTACTCTTGGTGTTAAAAAATGAGGAGTTTTCTCTTATACGGTGAAATTTATGAGTAGATCAAACAGAACAAGTTTGCAATTACTATCAACCACCAATGGTTTCTTATTGAAGACTGATGCAGGAGGATTGCCAGCAGACCCACTCTCTTCTTCAGTGCTGCCTGAATTGTAATTAGCGAGAGGATCTGATCTGCTACTCGATCGGTTCTGCTTGTTGATGTGCGGAAGCCTGTGATAACATTACGGCGTGGGCTGGGGTCATAGTTTGGCACTGAGGAGGCAGTTGTGCAGTCGGATGTTGTGTGTAGTACACCTGGTCATGTGTGGGCTGAGCATATTCGTAACCATAGCTAGAAGCAGGGGGATGTGATGGATGAGGCATCTGAGAGAAACCAACATACTGGTGCTGGACCTGACTTGACGGAACTTGGACCAGGCTCCCGTTTGCTGCTGTTCGGTATACACCAGCGGCAGCCATTTCAGGTATGGGTGGGCTAGCTGTTTTGGTTGGATAGAGGGGTGGAGTTGTCAAAGCAGGACTCGAAGCCATGATGGTGGTATCAGACACACTTGGCTGTATGCCGTAATTGTAGTTATTAGGTTGTGTCTGTGTGACTGGCAGGAAGTACATGGGGTACTGCTGATCGGTCTGTTGGTGGTGCGATGGAGGAGCATACATGGGGTAGTAAGATGAGACCGGCACAGTGCCTGTCGTCGGTTGGTGGACGTAACGCGTGCTGGCATGGAAGTATTGTTGTTGTTGCTGCTGATGATTTTGCTGGGGATGCAGCATGTAGACTGTATCCTGAACTTGCTGTACCTGGATTTGAGCGTTCAGGTCTGAAATACTGCTGCCAGGGTTACTTACCCCAGCAGGAGCTCTAATTTGGTCTTGCTGGTAAACCATTTGTTTCGAAAGAGAAGTCCCAGATGCTACGCTACTATCACTGTATGTAACCAGAGAAGCAAATCATCAAATAATTACACAAATCCACCAAATCAACAAAGAAAATTAACAAAAACATTGGCATATACATAAGCAGGTAGAAATATCATCTACTTGATTTTTAAGTACCAGTCCCATATTTGTGGTGGCTACCATGTAAACTACCCTATTGCTTTCCATAAAAAAAGGTATAATCACCATCTCACACGATAGATTTCATCGATGGCCAAAGTGCAACATTTTCTCCCTGGAGAGCAGGGTTCGATTCCCCCCTCCATTGTGCAGTTAATAAAAGAAAGATGGTGTTACACTAGATGAAGCTTGATATCAAAGCTAAACAGAGGAAGATAAAGGAGAGTTAAACAAAGAAAATCGGACTCAGTTAAAGACAAATAAATGAATCATACTTACTAGAATAGAGCTTTTAAAGAAAACTGTTGAAATGGCAGGGCTTTTTTATTACGCAAATTACACAAAATACCTTAATTACACTCAGTTCTTACTAACTTTGATAATTACACTCTGCTCCCCGAGATTTGAACCCCCATTTCACAGAGCTACATGGACTGGGATTCCCTCCTGTAACCATGTCTCTTTTCCCCCTTTCACATTGCTGGGTACATGGTTACAGCATGTGATCGTATCTGAGCTACATACACATTTAAAAGAATAACCAACTCTGCTAAAAGATTCCCTTATGCTTCATTGTTTGGTCTTTCTATACCCAAAATATCCTCAACCCCCCAACACACTCTGCCCATCCGTATGCAAAGTTCCATTTCAGGAACCCATCGTCACCGGCAAGCCTTCATCGAGATAGAACGTGGCTTACCTACACACACACCCCGCCATCGACGACCACACCGGCGACACACAGAGACAAACACGCAAATAGCCAAACACAAACCAACCGTAACAACATAACACGGAAAACACACCGAAGAACGAAACCCAAATTTGGACCACCCAACGACAGTGGACGGTGGCCGTTGACGTCCGACCGACAGTGGATGGTGGCTGTTGGTGGCCCTTGGCGTGTGATCGACAGTGGTTGGTTGGTGTGTGTGTGTGTGTTGTGTGCGTGAGTTGTGTGTCTCCAGATGTGTTTGTGAATTGTGTCAATCTGTGTGGGGTGTGTGTGTGTGTGTGAGAGAGAGAGAGAGAGAGAGAGAGACAGAGAGACAGAGATGTGCAGTCGAGAAGGAGATGATTGGGTAAAATTTTTTGACAAGAAATATTATCCTCTTTCCGTTGATTCCGTTAACTCTGTTAACCGACAAAAAATAAAGTGCAGCCGAGTGTAATTATCAAAGTTAGTAGGAGCTGAGTGTAATTAAAGTAAACCTCAGATGTATTTTGTGTAAAGAAAAAATTTGGATACTATCTCAGTTGATAGAATCTTTCTCCTACCCCCTCCTTATATAGTAATAATCAATTATCTTGAAATATTTCTAATGGCTTTTATTGAGTAATGCTAAAAAAATGCGGCTAATAATTGTTGCTGAAAGTGTTAGAAAAAAAACGAAATATTTAGCGATTATTAATTGTCACAATATACGAAGTTGAATGAAGATTCGTACCGCCTAGGTCGGAGCTAAAATGACAGGAAGGATGAAAACTATGTCAGGCCTGACATGATGCAGCTAGCTCGAATCTATCAGGCCTGTTCAATAGAGTTGGACACATGACCTTCATCGTTAAAGCATATATCAGGCTTGACTTGAAGACAGAAACATATCAGGACTGATACAGTGATCTGTTACTTTTATATGGCAATCGACAAAGAACCAAATTTAGCCGGTAGTTCCTTGTACCAGGACAAACCATTATGAAACGCATCATATATATTAGTTCTATGTTGCCATCCATGATACAGATGATTGGCCCAGACCCCAGAGGCGCAGACCCCAGAGGCATTGCTACTGTTTTTAGATACCAAAACTTCACCTCTGAATCTAATTACGTTTATTAGCGATAGTTTTGTCAAACCAAGACGGAAAAAAAAATATAAATGCACGAATAGATTGGGAGTACCTTGCTACTGAATCAGGTGATGGAAGATTGTAACCCCCAGCAAGCTTTGAATCTGGGGAAGGTAGATTATAGGCATCATGACCAAACTTCCGTTGAACGGGTAGGAGCGGCAATGGTGGCTTCCGAAACCCGCCTGGTACCCCCTGATCCAACCTCTCCTCTTCACAGAAAACCCGATTCGGATAGTCGCTAAAGCCAGCCGTAGCGTTAACTGTAGCACCCGATTCTATGGGTGGAGCAGATGATGGAACAGTTGTAATAGCAACCCTCATCTGTGAGAACTGTTCATCTAGCCCAACCATCTGATCGTCAACATGTACCTGAATCGGTGGCAGATTTGTCATGGAAGGCGAGCAAGAACTCGATCCGAATGACGAATTTCTTTCCACATTAGACCAATCGGACATAGTTACTTGCACATCAGACACATTGTTGACCTGCTTGTCAACATCTAAAGTCTCGTTGTGAGCCTCTAAGTCGGCACAAGAATCGCTCTTTATGACAATTCCGTCGAGTTCAAGTAAGCCATCAACGGTAGCTGAATCCGAGAATCCTCTAGGAAGAAAACCGGCACCATTAAGGGCATCCACGAACCATGTCTCCGACTTGGCATCGTCAAGCAGCGAGCCCATAGAAGCCGCGGTTTCGGGCTTGGCAAGAAAGAGGAACAAGCGGAGGCGAGAAGGCCTTAGCGACGACGTTGAGGTTGTTCGGTCGTACTCTTCGATCATGTTGTCCAAGTCCTCGTCGGTGGCAACGGAGACAAGGGAGTCAAGGTCTTCGCTGGGGAGTTGGTACTTGAGGGCGAACTGGCGGCCGTGGAGAAGGGTGCGGGAGAGGCATGTGGAGAGGTCGGAGAGAGAGGAATGGCGGTCCACCACCACGATTCGGGTGTCTCCGCCGACGTAGCAGAGGGATTTATCATGTGGGCGTGGGATGATATGGCCGCCGTAGCTGCACATCAGTCGTAGCTTGGCACGTCCCGGGACTAGCGGGAGAGGCTCGTCCCAAGTGTTTGTGTGGCGGGAGCGAGGGGAGGAGTCGGCGGAGTCGGGGTGGTTCAGGTGGCTGGTATTGGTGGCGATGGGGTTCAAGATGGTGGCGGGATGGGGTGGAAGTGGTGGTGGATCCATTGGTGGCGAGGCAGAAACCTTCTTGGTTAGGCTGTGGGATTCACCACCTCGGATGATGAAATACAAAAAGGAAAACGCCACCCGAAATACACCAGCTGTTTGTGTGAGTCGACCATGCTGTCATGCACGTGAGTCTACCCTGAAGAAGTACATGGGGACTTGTGCGCTTTGTACAGATGAGGCTTTGGGCTTCCTTAAGATTTGTGAACTTGTACTAGCAATGCGGATTCCCAAGAGAGTGAATTTTGCAGAGGAAGGTTGGTGAATTGTTAGAAGCAATGAACCGTGAGAATAATAAATCTTATAATGTTGAACTTGAATGTTACTTCGCGCACGATTAGAAATAATCGTGTTTGACTTGCACACGTATTTAAAATATAAATTATATTTTATGAGTTTCTCATTCTACATTAAAATAGAGAAAGAGAGAAGAAGGAAAAAAAGTGGGTGACGAGAGAGAAAATAGATTAGTAATGATCAAATGCGGAGAGAAAAATAAAATAAAAAAGTGTAAGCAGATAAAAAATACCTATACAATCTTTTTTAATTTTAAAAGTGATCAAATTTTTTTTTGAGACAACCAAAAGAAAAATATGATCAATTAATTAGGGACAAAGGGAGTACATGAGAACCCTATGATTGTGGAGAAAATCTAGATGGACCGTGAAAGCCTACGAAGTGAAAGCCTAGGAAGAGAGAAGTCTTGAAAGAATAAGAGCTAGTAGACTAACTCAAAAGCTTACCTAACCTTACGGTTGGCGTGATTATATATATTGACGAGAGGAGACTCCATTCTCCCAATAGATTTTCATCGGCTATAGCTATCTGGTGATTAGGGAGAGTACGGTTCGGTTTGGGAATCAAACCCAAACAAACCATTACCGCTTGGTTTGAAAAATTTTGAACCGAACCGAACACTGTTGGTTTGGACGATTCGGTTTAGTCTGTTTAAACGATTCCATTTGCTTGGTTTTGATTGGTTTGTGCCCATTTAAAAAAATTATCCATTTGCAAACCTATTATTGGATCCAAATGTTATTGAAAATTGAAGTTATAGTTTTTTTTAAATTGCATGTAACATTATTACACTCAATATCTAACTACTCGTATTAACATATGATTTAAGTATTTCTCAAGGCATATGATACATAAAAACTTAGTTATACATTTGCCATTTATGTTCAAGAAATAAGGAATAAATAAGACATATTGATAACTAGACTTTTATGTTATAACTGCTTTCACTATTTTACTTTCTTTTAACTTTTAAGGTTTTGTTTATTTAGATTTGCTTAGTACAAAGTATATAAAAATTATTAATGAATATCAGCAAAAAAACCATCAAAGGTTGGTTCGGTTTTAAAAAAGTGAATTGTGAACCAAACTGAACCGAGGTCAGTTTCAGAAATGTGAAACAGAACCGTTAAGATTTTTGGAAGGTTCAGATTAAATTGGTTTAGTTTGATCAGTTTGAGCAGTTCGGATCGATTTGAACAATTTTATACTCACCCTTACTGGTGATTACCGCATTGGAGGGAAATTCTTGTTGTGTAGGAATTTCGTCAGAGGATACCATTAAAGTTCTGCTAGGCTCTAGTCATCCAACTAACTCCACTTAATTATAGGGAGACAGATGTCATGCTATGATCGGGTGCACATTTTTACCTTCATAGTTTGCTTCCCTCTTCCATTTTTATTTTTTTAGTTAAACTAGAGAATATATACCATTTAAAACTTTGGTTACAAGAGTAACGGCGCCACTTTTTGAAGAGCAGTTAAGAGTTTGTTACAACCAAATTGAATCAAAGTACAGAGTTCAGTAATTACAATAGGTAATCTCAAAAGTTAAAAAAAAAAGGTAGCCTCCAGTGTGAGATTACGAGCACTGCCTTGAATTTGACATGATGATTACCTTAGTTATTTCTTTTGCTTCCTTGGTTCTGTCGTTCTTGCAAAAGTCTAGCCAGAAGGTATGATATTTCTTCAATGCAAAATGAATTTCATTCAATATTCTGGAATGCCATCAATCCTCTGTACGGTACTGTGAGGATATAAGAAAAGAGTCATGATTTTACAAATGAATATGCGTGTAACCTAAGTTAGATAACCATGTAATGCTCTAGAGAAAGCTTATAAGGCTGACTTCATGTGTAGAGGTTTTAGGCAATACACCTTTAAGTTTTATTTCGGAAGAATACCCCTGATTATTAGGGATGGCAATGGGGCGGATCAGATGCGGATCTTGTTAAATCCGAACCCGCCCCGCTAGTTCAGAAACCCCACTCCGCCCCGCCACGCCCCGGTACCGGGTTAAAAAGAATGGAATATCATCCCCGATCCTAAGGTAATTTAGGAAACCCGACCCTTCCCCGATCCGTCCCGCTTTTTCCTTATTCGTGGCCACAACCACAGCCGAACCAAAGAGATGTAGAATCGATGAATTTCAGAGAGATCACAAAACCTTGAAAAACAACTCTAACATCGTCTAATCCTCATCACAAAGGTTAACGCTAATTAGCCAAAGACATATAAATACACCCGACAACGAGCATAAGATAACTTGGTGCAGCAAATATACAGATCCATATTATGAAAACGATGTCCCATCCACCAATTAGAGAAAGGGAAAAATCACAACACCTAATTTTTCTATAATACAGACGCCAAAAGGAATTGCAAAACCATGACAACTATTTTTTCTACAACACAGACGCTATGTAGCCACAACAAGAGCTTCGGTGGCGGATTGGAGATGGGCCACGTGTGGGATCTGTGATGACAGCCAATGGATTTTGTGTCGTTGAACAAAGAAACAGAATCAATTTCAAATGATTTGGTGCCATTGAGCGTATGAACGTTGAGAGAACAGAGAGAAGAAAGTAGAGAGAACTAGGGGCGGCAGAGAACAGAGGCAGAGGAAGAGAGGATTTTGCCCACTATTTATATACTATGAGATGGACGGCTGAGATTGCCAAGATATAGGGTTAGTATTAAAAAAATATATATATAACATATACAGGGCCGCGTCCGACCCGTACCCACTGCGGGTTTAAATTTTAATACCATACCTGTCCCGTAACACAGTAAAAGTCAAGAAAACCCACTCCCAGAGGATCAGGGCAAGGCGGATATCCACCGGTTGCGGATCAAATTGCCATCCCTACTGATTATATGTAGAGAGGTATAGCCCAAGAAGGAGTTTCGTATTGTTGAAGTAACAGTGTTGTGGAAGTAGCAACCTAAGAAGAACCTGACCATATGTTTATTTGTGCAAGTACAATTATAATGTAAATTAAAAAGATGAACATACTGCTTTCTAACTGAAGAGAGTTTGGTTTTTTTGTATGCTTTGAGATAGTCATCAAGAAGCGCTGTCATTGAGATATAATGCCGATCAGATCCCAAGTTTTATTTTTAAAAATAAGTTTATATCTCTGATCCCAAATTAACCAGAGTGAGACCAAGATTATGTTAGGAGTCTTTGACAAACTTGAAGAGTTGGAGACACTGGCCCAAGCGATAAGCCATACCATGAATGAGTCCATAATAATGTTCAGAGGATGAATAAGTTGAATGAACTCCACATAGGCTTCCATGTTCTTTTGATAAGAATTTACAAGGTAACTCATGCCCAGTAATAGCTACCGGCTCTAGTGGCTAGTTAAAAAACTATTTGTGCTCATTTATCTTCCATCAAGATTCATGCCCTTGGAAGGAATTTATCTGGCTGGTCGAGTAGGGGATGAACTTGGATGGAGCTCTTTTGCTCGATGAGCTAGCACGCGGAGTAGAGAGTAAAAACATTAATGAAACTCATTTGCTCGGCTGGCCGAGCGAGGAGTTAATGTTACTCGTGTGCTGGCAGAGCAGAGATCGATTTAAAATCTTATAGGAGAACTATAAGAAAATAAACCTATTACTATGACAGCATTCCATAGCTATAAAGCCATATTCCATACCTACAAAATTTATGCTATAGAGTATCGCCGTTGTAAAGTCCGTGGCAAAATTGAGTATAGTCAAACTCGTTAATTCGTAGCTATTGATAGTGGCTGAATCTTTGTAGGAACAAGAAGTTAGTCTATAGTTGGTGAGAAAGTTGCAAAATTCAATTGCTACGGAATTTTCGTAGTTACAAAAATTGCCTGTAACCAGTTATTACATGTTGTAAAGTCAATAGCTGTGGAATATTTGTGGCTATGTTACAAAGTCTTTAGCCGGTGACTATGTAATTGCCCAAGAAAATTTGTCGCTCATTAGTTAGTTTGTAATTAGTGACAAAACTTTGTTAAATCAATTGCTACATAGTATACGTAGCTATAATTTATAGATGCTTCAATATCAAAAATTGCTACATTTGCTACGAAAAAGTCCGTAGCCAAGAAATTGAACAGTTTTGAACTCACAATAATCACAACCCGTGTACATAAATTTGTACAGCCTAGAATTTTATCCCAATTAACTATTGACATAAAATCTATAAGTCAACCAAAAAAGCCAACATCACACAATTCATCACTTTTTATTGCAAAGCTACTAACTAGATTACAATATCAAAAGCTATTCACAAGATATTTTCTCTTAAGTTTAGTAACTACCCTAACTACTTAGAATTCAACTCAAAAGCCTTTCACAAAATAATATAACCATCCAATCCTTGAGGGGCTCCCAAAATTTATTAATTTTCAACAAGTTCCTGCAAGGAAAACCAAATAACAAAGTTTCCAATGATATATTATGCTAGAAGCTAGCATGACCATATTTTGGCTATTCGATATTTGCCTAAACTACAAAGAAAATTGTTGCAAACATGAGTTCGTTGCTGATTTATAACTATTGGTAGATTTTACACACCCTTTGTTCATAATTATGTATGTTGAATACAATTAATGTGCTACCACGTAAGACGTAATGGGTTCGAAAATATACCGTATGAAGTTTTCAAAAATTTTGAGGATGAATCTTTATTGTTACTTGCCTCCAATACGCTTGGTCTTTTTCGCAGGTACAAAAACGGCTACTAGAGTCGAGTTTGTCATCCACGAACCAAATCCTAGAGCTTGGTAATTGCTCTAGAGAGAGTGATATAGAGAGAGGGATTGTCTTGTGACTTATTGTCTGTGACTTTTTATTTCTTGGCATATCTCTAACCTTTATATGGAGATAGTATTTAGAGACAGACCTTACCTCAAACACTTAAGAGATAAAGATATATTTATCTCAAACACCTATGAAATAAATATTGTATTTATCTCAAACACTTAGGAGATAAATATCCTCTAAATAACTGTAATTATTCAGACTAACAAATACACATTATCTGTTAGTGGGCGGATAATGGGTCCACTGACCCAATTTATTAACAGCTCCCACTCGCCCACATACAGGGCAAATAAATCGTGCAGTCCCTCCTTATCTCTTGTCCACTCATCTCCTCATACAGGAAATGGAACGTGCGACCTACGAGAAAGGATATCCAGTTGAGAAGTATTGTATTAAGTTATCACCAAACTAACACAATACATCACTCCAAAAAATCTCGTATGTACCCCAGATAGTTCAACTACACCAGATTAAACACTCTCAAATCCCTCATAATGAGCAGTGTTAAACCTCTCATATGTTATGTATATCGAAACAAAAATAAAAAAAGTCGCCCGGGCTATGAATCACACAACATGGTGTAATATTGAACTTTCTTCCCAAAGCCCTCATGTCATTCCAATTAGACCCAACCGCTTTCCTAGACATGCCCCGCGAGACCGCATCATCCATGATCTAAGGGTACATGCTAAAGTAGCGACATTGAGTATCCTCTTCATGACATAGTCTAAGGTGAAAAGGGTACCATATAGGATCAAAAAATATCGATCCAAGTGGCTCACACAGTGACGAAGCAGGAATTCATTCATCACTCCCACTGTCGGTCTGCATTTAGCACATGCAGTATGATTTGCATGCTATGGCGTAACCCACAAGGGCGTGTCACATAAATGTATAATAAAATACGCCATACGAATCTGAGTCTAGTCGCTGTACAAGCGCCTAACCTGAGTTTTCAGCCCAGTCACTCTCATAGTGCCTGCCTGAAATCTCACATTCGGCTGTAAACAGGCTACATAGAGTTGTGGAGATACTCTATGATCGACCTACCTTTTTAGGTCTCATCTTAGCTCCAACTAAGGCGACATGTTTGCTTTACAAGCTGTATCATCTTATTCGCCCACTTGGCGCTTAAGACAATTATGTCTCATCTTGCTCGCTATCTTAGCGCCAAGGTGAATTACCCGTGTGAGTGGGTCAATTCAAGCCTGGTGACACTCTCAATAAAAATGTATATATAATTACAAGGATTATTCATTCATTCTAAAATAAACATATCAAACCCTACGTAGTCCTATACTCCTAATGTGAGAAAGGAAAACATCTCTAGCAATTGGCTTGGTCAAAGGATCAGCCACCATTCTGCCAGTAGGTATATGCTTCATGGTCACCTCTCCTTGCGCAACTAAAGTTCTAATGAAGTGATAACAAATGCCTATGTGTTTGGCCTTCCCATGATATTTGGGGTCCTTTACAAAATCTAGGGCAGTTGTATTATCACAGTGAACAGTGACAGCCTCGTCTGCATGAGCTGTAATCCCTAGAGCCTGTAAGAATGACCTCAACCAAACAGCTTCCCGGACTGCTGCTGAACAAGCAACATACTCCGACTCCATCGTGGATAGGGCAATGCAAGGCTGTTTCTTGCTACACCAAGAGATAGCTCCACCTGAAAGTGGATCTATGCCCATCTCTATCAACGCCAATCAGCATCGCTTTATCCTCTCAGTCTCAAGTCTCCACCATGATAACACAGGACAAGATCAACGGTTTCATGTAAGTATCGAAGAATCCTCTTCACCGTATTCCAATGAACGGGTCTAGGATTACTCTGATAACGATTCACCATTCAAACGGCATAGCAGATGTCTGGATGCCTATACAACATAGCATACATCAGACTCCTTACTGCAGCCGCGTAAGGCACTTTAGACATCTGATTCTTTTCCTGATCATTCTTTGGGCATTGGTCTGTGCTTGAAGTACGCGCCTTATCCATTGGAGTGTCTATGGGTTTTGAGTTATGCATACAAAATCGTTCAATGACCTTCTTGATGTATGTCACTTGAGACAAACCGAGAAGTCTTTATGGACGATCACGTATGATTTTAACCCCGAGCATATAATTAGCTTCTCCAATGTCCTTCATCTCAAAAAGTTGAGGACAACCACTACTTAGTGGTGACATTGGAACTCATGTCATTCCCACCTAAAAGAATGTCATCCACATACAAAGAAAGGATCAGAATACTTTTTTTGGATCGTTTTACGTAATGCAATGGTCTTGTTCAATCATTTCAAAACCTATAGGGTAATGTCATGATGAAACCTAAAGTACCACTGCCTAGACGATTGTTTTAGACCATGTATAGAACTTTTAAGCCGGCAAACTTTACGCTCATATCCTTTGACTTCAAAACCCTTAGGTTGAGCCATATAGATCTCTTCGTCTAGTTCTTCATTGAGAAACATAGTCTTAATATCCATATAAAAAGTACCACTGCCTAGACGATTGTTTTAGACCATGTATAGAAATTTTGAGCCGGCAAACTTTGCGCTCATATCCCTTGACTTCAAAACCCTTAGGTTGAGCCATATAGATCTCTTCGTCTAGTTCTTCATTGAGAAACGTAGTCTTAACATCCATATGAAAATTTTCTAAATCCTGCTGGGGGACAATAACTAAGATCAGGCGAATTGAAGCAAAACTCACCACTGGAGAGAATGTGTCTTCATAGTCCACACCCCGCTATTGGGTATAGCCTTTCGCCACAAGACGTGCTTTATACTCGTAATTTGACTTATCTGCCTTGCGCTTGACTTTTAAAACCCACTTGTTTCCAACAGTCTTACGCCCTGGCAGAAGGTCAACCAAGTCCCAGACCATATTCTTCTCCATTGAGCTCAACTTATCCTCCATTGTAGCCATCCACTCATTACTAGCAGATGAAGATAAGGCTTCTTTCACAGAAGTGGGCTCATCTTCATCAGTTGGAGTGCACGTAAGAATTTCTCTGTCAATCTTAAAACGACGACGTGGAACTCTTTCTCGCGCACCTCTACGCAGTTGAGAATCTTGTTGATCTGATGGTCCTGGTGGTGTGCTCCCACTGTCTGGGATGCTCCCACTAGGTTGAAGGTCACTTATACTATCTTCAGCGACAACCGGATGATGAACTAATTCCCCACCTTCGCTTAGAGATGGTAAAGTGGCTTCAACCTCTTCTGACTCATAGAGGTCTAGATTCTTACCTGCATTTCTAATGCTAAGATAATCACTCTCTATGAAATTAACATCATGAGACTCTATTTCAGTCTTTCCACCATTTGGATGTTCACCATACATCATATAGCCTTTAGAGCTTTCAAAATACCTAAAGAAGATACTCTTTTTAGCTCTAGGCCCTAGTCTCCCATACTTATGAGAAGTACTATGAACATAACCTGCTGAGCCCTATGAGCGCAAGTTATCCAAATTTGGCTTTTGGCTATTCCAAAGCTCATATGGGGTGGATTTGACTGATTATGAAGGCACTCGATTAAGTATATAGGCTGCAGTCAAAAGGGCATCTCCCAAAAAAGATATTAAAAGGTTTGCTTACGCCATCATACACCTAACCATATCTAACAATGTTCTATTCCTTCTTTCCGCAACACCATTTTGTTGTGGAGTATTAGGAATAGTAAGTTGCCTACATATTCCTTTTTCCTCACAGAACTTCTTGAAGTCATCGGACAAATATTCGCGTCCCCGGTTAGTGCGATGAGTTTTAAACTCTTCTCTTTCTGATTCTCAACCTTTGCTACGAAGTATTTGAAACAATCTAAAGCTTCATAGCGGTGAGATATCAGATACACATAACCATGTCGCGTATAATCGTCTATCAGTGTAAGGAAATAAGAGGCGCCATGGCGTGCCTTTACACTCATAGGTCCACATATTTCAGAGTGAATTAGCTCAAGTGGTTGAGTTGCTCTCACAGCCTTTCCAAAAGGCTTCATGCATGCTTTACCGGCCAAACAAGCCTCACATGTTTGTAGATTGACTTTTGCAAGTGGGCCCAAAAAGGCCTTCTCTAGCCAAACGGGTCATTCTATCTTAGCCTATGTGGCCCAGTCTTGCATGCCAGGTGGTAGAACCATTCACAATATTATCATTCACCACACAAGAATAAGAGGACTGAGAATCAATTAAATTCAATTTAAAAAGACTATCCATGCGAAAACTATGTCCGAACAAAAATATCATCCAAAAGGATGTCCAACTTATTACCCCTAAAAAATAAAGGAAAAACATTAGCGCTTGCCATTTGCATTGCGCAAACCCCATTGCGTCTCTTTAATTTTTCCTTCTTTTGGCGTAGAAGTGCTCGCCTCACATTTCTTGCCTTTCTTACTTTGACTTTCGCGCTTGCCATTTGCATTGCGCTATCCGCCTTGGGCAACATAAGTAAGAGTCTTATAGCATCTCGAGTCTCAGCCTTAAGGATGAAATGCTGTGAAATATCAGAAAAAATTCTTGATGTTTTCACTATGGGTCAATATCTGTTTCATATTAGCCCATGAGGCAGGAAGGGATCTTATGACAGCTCTGACTTGCTGCTCATCTGTGAGCGTGTGGCCATCATCCCTCAGCTTACCAATCATACTGGACATCGCCCTTATATGTTCACTTATGGTATGCTTAGGGTCTTTTGTATGCTCCTCAAACTTGATCACAAGGCTACGAAGCCGCGTAGTTGAGGTTTCACCAAACGAGAATTTGAGTTGATCCCATAAAGCTTTGCAAGTTGGAAGTTCATCATACTGCCCGATTAGATCATTTTGCAAGCTGCTCAACAAGGTGTAGCGCCCATTATAACCTTTCTGATTCCATTTCTGGTAGTCAATGTGGTTTCTTAAGGGTTGCCTCTCAGTGGGCGCTACCATCTCTTTAGTCAGGTACTCCTCGAACTCTTGTTCGTTCAACATGAATTTTATCTTTTTGTGCCAAACATCATAATTATCTCCATTAAGTTTCTCACGCTTAAGGAGATCAGTTATGACATTCTTGGTAGTCATTAAATTTACTATATTAGTTTGCGCAAAGAAAAAGACATTAATTATGCATCCTTCCATTTATTTTAAAAAATTCAAATGAAAAACATTATCCTTCCTCACATCATGAAATTAAAAATTTGCTAAGCTCGTAATCATCTCCCATGTATGTGAGTTAGGAAAATATTTTTCAAGTAATTTTTTTACAATAAATTTTATCATCATATAGGCCACAATATAATAAATCATCTACATGATAATTTAGAATCATATAATTGCACCATACAATAAAGTGTGCAAGGACTCAAATGAGCCCTATTTGCATTCTAATAACTTATGCTAAGAAAATTCTAGCTTGAATAATGTGCGTGCGAAATTACATTCCGGTACAAGGCTTTCTGAAAATATACAGAGAAATAATAGAATACAACGTCTTTGAGAATCTTACTACAAACTACTATAATAAAACAAATGGAGATGCTGCACAACACATTATTCTCAAAAGAATTTTCTTAAAACAAGAGTAAACAGATAAACATAAGTTTCTTTAGAATGCCAATTTAATATCCATTTATTTATCCTAAAACTAGCATGCTCAAATAACAAGTTAAATGGTAATTTAAATGGATAAATGGGCCACATTCTCCTTCTAAAGAAAACGGGCGTGAAGGCCTTGAATTGAGTTTAAAAAGTGTGGGCTTACCGAAGCCCAACAAATATATCTCAATAAAAGCATATTTAAATCATAACACTAATAAAGGCAAATAAATAAAGCAGAATTCATCTATGTCATATAGCTCTCTAAAATATTTATTTCTGCCCACAAAGTGCAAAAAATAATCTTTGTGCATTATTCGTATTTATGGGACCACAAAAGTACCACAAAAATACTCCCAAATAGCCAAAAATTGAGAAATAAATTTTCAAAAAATGACAAATTGTAATTCTAACCCTAATATATCCTCTGGAATTAAAGAAAAATTCTGTGTGTATGAAACAAAATTTAAAGCAAATTTTGTAGAGAATTTGTTTTTTAAAAAATAAACAGAACACGCACAAAAGGTATAAAGGTAAATTTAACACCATAGAAAAAGTCAACGAGCCAACCCGAATCTTCACTCGCCGGCAGTGAAGAAAATCGGCCCAAAAACAGCCTTCACGAGCTTCCACGTGCTGCCGTGCACGTGGGGCAGCGTCTAAGTTTTCTGTGAACAGGTGCGTGTGGTGTGCGTGAAAGCAGCAGCGCAAGGAGCCCGTG
Organism: Escallonia herrerae; assembly: GCA_033070095.1. Taxonomy (NCBI): domain Eukaryota; kingdom Viridiplantae; phylum Streptophyta; class Magnoliopsida; order Escalloniales; family Escalloniaceae; genus Escallonia; species Escallonia herrerae. The sequence goes on along the minus strand of JAVXUP010001627.1, from coordinate 134,868 downwards.
TGGCTAACGTGGCTGCGGTGTGGGGCGCGTGACGGCTCGTGGCGACGCGGCTTGTGACTTGCGCGTGCCAACAGCCTTACCTGGCCAGTGGGGGCGCGGCTTGCCGCAGGGGAAGCTGCTTATTTGGCACGTGGCGTGCGTATGGGTTCACTGTTGATCTTCTTCATGGAAAAAAACCCTAATTCTTCCGGCGGCCGCCATGCCGCAATGTCAACTTTTGAAGTCTATATTTCTCTCGTTTTTAAGGCAAATAATGCGTGCCATATATCGTTGGAAAGATTATGCAACACAGATTAATTATGTATTAACCGATCATGATAAAAACTAAATATCATGCTCCGAATTTGAGCCCAAAAATTTGAAAAAATCACAGTTTTCTTAAAAAATAAAATCTTGATTTCTCACAAACCATGCATCTAATAATCACGAAATTTTATGAAGTTCATCCTCAATGATAGGAGAACAAAACCATATAATTATTTTTTAGAATAACATGCTAAAATATTTCAAATTTTTTTGATGGGTCTCATATATATATATATATATATATATATATATATATATATATATATATATATATATATATATATATATATATATCCAGAAAAAATTGCAACATGCACATAATTTATTCTAGCATATTAAAGGTGAATCAACAAGTAATCATGCTCTGATACCAATGTTGAATACAATTAATGCGCTACCACGTAAGGCGTAGTGGGTTCGGAAACATATCATATGAAGTCTCCAAAAATTCCGACAATAGATCTTTATTGTTACGAGCCTCCAACACGCTTGATCTTTTTCGCAGGTACAAAAATGGCTACTAGAGTCGAGTTCTCCATTCACGAACCAAATCTTAGAGCTTGATAATTGCTCTAGAGAGAGGGATTGTCTTGTGAATTTTTATTTCTTGGGATATCTCTAACCTTTATATATAGATAGTACTTAGAGACAGACTTTACCTCAAATACTTAAGAGATAAAGATGTATTTATCTCAAACACTTATGAGATAAATATTCTCTAAATAACTATAATTATTCATACTAAGAAATACATATTATCTGTTAGTGGGCGAATAATGGGTCAACAGACCCAATTTATTAACAATGTATGTTTTTTTCCCCGTACCAAGACCATATATTGTGCGATATACATAATGTTGGAAATAAAGCAGTATGGAGAAAAACGGAACTAAAAGCCTGAGTCAAATGCGTTGCACTCCTTCCTTAAGACAGTATTTGCCCTTATAATCTGCTTAGGGTAGCAGCAAATCCGCCTCCCAAGATAAAATAGGCGAAACTCTGTTGATCACAGTAGATTGCAATCAACAAACAGAAATTTGAGAGAGAGAGGAAGATAGAATTTGAAGTAAGAAATGATCTGACCATCAGTCCTATTTATAGACACCAAAGGGTGCCTTGAACAGGTGCAAACATTTGTGACAGTTAAGTGATTCTGTAGATGTCACTTAACAGTCACAATCTGTAGACACAGTAAAGAGGTGCAACATTTGAACTAAAGAGGCACCATAAACAGCTGCCATTTCGAATTTAAATAGATCAGAAATACGTTTAATTTCGCCAACAGACACACTATTTTAGTTCCAAAATGCAGCTCACAGGCTGAATTTGTCGCAAGAAGTCAAGGCTGGGCTCAGGGCAATGAATCCTAGCGACGAAGCACAGTAAAGAGGTGCAACATTTGAACTAAAAAGGTTCCATAAACAGGTGCCATTTTGAGTTTAAATAGATCAGAAATCCGTTCATTTTTTGTCAACAGACATACTGTTTCAGTTCCAAAATGCAGCTCACAGGCTGAATTTGTCGTAAAAAGTTAAGGCTGGGCTTGGGGCTCCTAGCGACGATGCACAGGTGTGAAGTGCAAAGTGTGCCTAAAAGTGCCAATAGCACCTTTACACCGCCATCGTGGGTCCCTGCGTGTGCGCGCGGTGCACTGCACATGTGCGAGTGCATGACCATGCATATCATGTGTTTCTAGAACAGTATGATATGTCACATAACCATTTAAATACCCTTAACCTTTTCATTTTTCAAGCCATGTGAGAACCCACATTAAGACCATTTTAAATCTTATTAAATGTCAATCTTTGAGAGTTAATATCTTTCAAACGAATCAATTAATTTGATTGATTCTTTTTGTAAATTATTCCTTATAGTACAAAGTTTAATAAGGTAGGAATCAATTGTGAAAAATTCCCAACACATAATGAGAGCATACCATGTCTATTAAAAATCAATAGTTGTTATGATGGAATAGATGTGTAGAAGGGTAAGTTTAATACCAATCCACATCGAGATATGCTGTTTATTTGTCATGAAAATAAAATATTTTGTGACAAATAGAAAGTTGACAGATGTTCTTTAATGAGCAAGTTAAGAAGAATTCCACAATATCTTTTTATATTTCTATAATACGCGATGTTCTTAATTACCTTTGCAAAACTAATTTCTCACACCAAAAATCTCTATATTGATCTCTAAAAATACAAAATCAATACAAAATTAGTAGTTTTTAGGTTGTGTTAAGTACTTGATTGACTAACGTACTATTAGGTAAATTTAACTTTGATCGCTTGACATCGATTTATGTCAAACTGACCACTAAATTTCAAAATTCATTTCCATCACATCAATCTGTCAAATTATCCTTACCTTGGCCCTGTTAAGTTCATTTAGTCATGGGTATATCTGTCTTTTTACCCTCTTCTTTCACTCTTTCTCCCCATTCCTTCTCTTCTTTTCCTCTCCATCTCACCCACAGACAAACTCCCCCACCCACCCACCCACCCACCCACATGCATACACTGTCACACACACACACGCACCCTCACACACAAAAACACATGCACACACACTGTCACATAGACACAACACACACCGTCTCTCTCTCTCTCTCTCTCTCTCTCACGCACACACACACGCATTCACGCACCCCCCACTGTCACACGTGCGCACACACACACACACAAGGAGTTTTTCTTGTTTTCAAACAAATTCTCCAAAATCTAAGACTCATCTCTTGTAAGAAAGATAACGGCCTTATGCTCCCAAAACTAGTGACGCCGATGCTATATGACTTTTGTAATGTAATTTTTTGATGAACATTATTAGAGTATTGACATGACCAACATCTTGTAATTGAATCAAGCTAGGCATTAGCAGCTTTTACATGTCATGCCTGTATAGCCGTATACCAAGACTATGTAAATGAGATTTTGCTGCTAAAGATCTACATCTTCCTTCCTTTTGTTAAATATGTAAATGAAAGACAAATATGTAAACGAATATATAAAGTGCTATAGAAGTAGTGTATGTATGTGTGAATGCGAATACATGACACATGGATAGTCATATACCAATTGCGTAAAACCGAAATGGATTGATCTGAAAACCTCTAGTAAACCTTTACTATTGCAATTCTCATTTTTACCAAAGAAAATGTAATTAAGGTGCCTTTTCTCAAGCCAAGTTCTGGTAGGAGTTCAAACCTAACTTGGTTAGCTAATTTTTTGGTTACGTTCTCCACTTTTCTATTTTTGATAGAAAACGAGAATTACATTGATAATTTAAAATGTTACAGTTTTTCCAGAACAAGCCATCTTGGCTTTAACAAAGTAATCATATAGGCACACATATTATAGTACATAACATAGAACACACACAAAGTCACAGTTTTATGTTACACAAAATAGGAGAGTTAGATCTCGTTGCTGCAAATTTCATTAACCCAGTCTTGGTATACGGGGCTGCGGGTATGACATGCAAAATCTACTAGGAAACTGGCCTCTTTCATTTGCAGGTTTGAAGCCTTGCCAATACTGAAATAGTGCATATCGGTAATTAAGTAGCATACATCATACAAAATAGGTGCCACCGTATCTACAATATCTTCAGAGCTTGCCATCTGAGAAAGTAAATTTTTGAGTGAGTATATAACTTGATATGAAGCAAATTCTTTTTTTTGGTCCATCGAATTGCTGTAAGTAAGGCCTTGGCATGAGCAGTCATTCTATCAGATTGAGAAAAAGGTTATTGCAGCCAAACCACATCTATGGCCTCAATGATTATGATAAGTGAGTCCAATTCCTGCCTTAAATTTGTGCGAACCAAAACAGACTATGATGGACAAAGTTAAAGGGCCGATATTGTAGCGTGGGCATGACTGTAGAGAGTTTTGTATAATAGATGTATGATCCACAGTATGAGTGTTTAGATTGGGATTTGTGGCTGTAATCTTGGTGACATTGTGGCAATGACTATGATATTTTGGATGACCAGCAGAGGAGAAAAAGTAGTATCTTGGAAGATATGTTGGTTCCTATGTGTCCATATGCACCATATCTTAGATATAATAAAGATCGTTTGTCTAAAGTATATGCTTTTGTGTTTGGTTTTGTTGAGCCAAACTATGAGCCATTCTGGAAATGAAGATTGGATAGCATCAGTTTTAATGCAGCTGGTCCTCCAAACCAGATAGGTCTAACTCTGAGGCATTTGATGAAGAGATGGTCTAAAGTTTCCGGTTCACTTAGGCTAAAGGAGACATGATGGATTGGATAGTATTGAAACGTCTGTGGCAAGATTGAGAGTCAGACGATTCCATAGAGCTTGCCATACAAGAAAACTTATTTTGAGGGGAACACGTAAGGACCAGACCTTATGCCAGAGCTTATTTTCCACACAAAATTACCTTGAAGGGATCCCTGATTTCGTAACATATTTGTATGCTGGAGGGAGATCATATGATAGGCACTTTTAATAGAGTAGATCCCAGATGGCATGTATTTCCAAACTTATTGGTCACTTATCCGGTGTAGAGAGATATGAATGGCTCGGATATGCTAGGTCACACAAGGTTGGAACAGATGTTATAGTAGAGTTGCATCCCAAGAACCATTGGAAATGAGGTGCTTACTCTGAGCGTAGAATTTAAAAGATTTGTATCTTATGTTGCCAACTTGTCCTCTAAGTGGGGAATCCATTCATCTTGCCATATCGATATTTGGGAACCCGTCCCTACTTGCCAACGAAAACCCTTGATGACAACCTTTGCCAGCAACCATGATACTTCTCCATTCCCAAGAGAAACTTCTTTTTAGATCTATTGAGGAAATCAGATCATGTACAATATTTGCCCATGAGAATTTTGGTAAGCAAGCATTTTGGTTCTGTCTAGAGTCGCCAGCTAATTTTGGTAAGGAAGGTTGTGTTGAAAATACCAGTGTCCTTGAAACCTAGTCCACCAAGAATTTTTGGCGCACAAAGCGTATGCCAGTTGACCCGGTGGATACCTTTCCAGTTTTCATTTCTTGCCCACTAGAATCTTCTGAGTCTAGAGTTAATTTTTTTACGGACATATGAGGGGAAGATACAAACCTGCATATGGTAAATGAGTGTAGAGGACAACACAAAGGAAATTAGAGTAGCCCTATCGGCTTTGTTCAGCTGACATCCTTTCCAGCTAGCACATTTTGTTCTAATCTTTTCAATAAGGTAATGAAAGAAGATTTTCCAGATGGTGACAATATCTAGCGTACTTCCCAGGTATTTTCCAAAGGAATCTACTAGTGTGAAACCCAACCACTGTGCGATATTTCTTGAGTCCTCTGAGGTGGCATTGAGAATCAGGGTGATGGATGATTTAAATTGATTAATTTGCTGTCCTAATTCGTTGCAACGTCTCAGAAGAATATGTTGGATTTGCCAGTAAGAGAGTTGATTAAGCTTGAGAAAATTATTGCATCATCTGCAAAAAATAAGTGATTCAAAGACGGGCTCCGAATTCCTGCCTTTTATACTTGGAATCTGTTTAGATAGTTGTGCCTTGTTATGTCGTTTATTTCATTACTTATTTTATAGTTTTGTTTTATGCTTTTGGATTTTATTTTATTGTCCATTTTAAGCTTGATAAAATGGAAAACATGAATTGAAGAATCAGTTGTAAAGGATCGAAAATCTATGATTGTTTACGTGGATATATTAATGTTGTTCGATTTAGGCTTTTATTTTGCACTTATGTTAACTCTTCCTTCATTCGGTTAATTTGGAAAAACTTTTAAGTTTAAGTTTCTCATTAGCAAATTAGCCTTGTGTTGCACAAGCACGTGTGCTCCGGTGACTAGTATAATACTCCCACCATCCCATTTACTCAGTTTGCTATGTTGAGTTGTCCCAAAAATATTGCTCACTTTCTAGTTTCTAATATTTACAAATAATTTGCACTCTTCTTGGTTATCTTTTGTGCTTGGCTCATCAGTCCCACCAGTTCTTTTTTTATTCCTCTTTTTGATTGGTCACGACTCTTTATGTGCTTCTTTTCTCTCACTCCAATCGATCATCAACACTAATAGAACTTTCTCTCTCCATCACCACCACCGCCTACCTCCTTTAACCACCGCACTCAATAAATCATGCTTCTTCTTACACCCGTCATTGACAACTCAGTACACGAACCAAGTTGGCCAACGTTGATTAGTTAACGACGATCACGACAACAAAAAACTCAATTGATCTAAAAAGGAATCAAGTTGACAGTCGTACATCATGAATTAATCGGCTAAGCATTAAGGCGAGCTATGTTTGACTAGGCATGGCTGGAATTCGATTAGGCGTGGTGGATGCGTTTGACTAGGCATGTGCTATGCATGGTTGGACATTTAATTAGGCATGATTATGCGAATGTTGAGGCGTGATTTTTATGTGCTCAAACATTTTTTTTCCTTTTTTGATATAACTTGAGAAGAATTGATGGATTCGAAAGAGTTCCCTAACTTAACAGTACTTGAGGATTATTGAAGATGACAAATCATAAAATCAGAATTGTATTGTCTTTGATTATGTTGTTTGAATGCGGTGGAAATGGGTGCCTAGTGTTTCTTTTGTTGGTGTTCTTTCTTTGACGGAAAAATTGCATAAAATAGTTTTGTGATTTGACCGAGTTGCAAAAGGTGGGGTTTAAAAAGTTACAAATGACCCCTGTGATGCCAATTATGTCACGACAGTTAGAAAAATTGTCCAAGTTGACGAAACTTGATATTCTCTCTCTTTAAAAGTGCTTTTGTTAGAAAGTAATACATTAAAAATACTGAAGTACCTTCCCTTTTTTTTTAATTCTCGCACTTATGTCCTAATTTATTCTTCACTCTAACCAAAGCGTGACTGTAGCAGCCACCCTCACCAACACATGCCTATTCGCCATCACACCATTGTGTACCACCACCCAACTTCGTGCGGTGCACTGCCACCAGCCCTTGCACTGTCGTTCAAGCCCCTTCTTTGACCTAAGCCACGTGCACCGCGCCACCAACCTCGTCCACCCACCACGAAGCCCACATTGCCATTGTGAACATGCCATGAATCCCAGGCGCTATTGCCACAGCCTCATCCATCCCCACAAACCCTACGCCACTACTGCCAGTCCCACCATCAAACCCAACCACGTGTGCCACTGCCAGAAGCCCTATTCACTCACCACGAGCCTAGCCCTGTCCAACACCATGACTCAAACAACAACCCCAGATTTGTCAGAGTCACTATATTTCACCCCTTTTAAATTTGTGCTCCACCATCATCTACCCATGATAATGTGAGAATATGGGGGTGTGAAGAGGAAAAAGGGGGCAACAACCGTTGGCGATGACAGAGAAGAGCCGGTGGTGCGCGGGGCTATAGTAACGAGCCATTATACCAATCGGAGTTCTTTAGGGTCTATGTGTAAGGGTAATATTGACATTTATTGCATTCAATTAAGGGAAGATTCAACAATTTAATCACTACAAGTGTCTCGTTGTAATTTTTGTAACTTTACGGGGTCTTCTATAACTTGGCGAAACCACAAGAATATTTTGTGCATTTTTTCCTTCTTTTACTGCCTTCTTTGGGCTGTGTTATACCTAATGAAGTATAAATGGGTTTTCATGTGTAAAAGTAGAAAATTCGTACATGAAGGCCCTGTTTGACAGAGCTTTTTTTTTTTCTATTTTTTTGGGCTAATTATACCTATGTCCCTGAGGTTAGGGTATAATTACAGGTAAAGACAATAGTTTGGACAAATTACACTTATGTCCATTGACCATGCGAAATGTTAAAAGCCCTAACGGTTTTAATGAAAAGACTTAATTGCCCCTGAGTTGGAACCTTATTTTTTTTTCGAATGCCATTACTTAAAATTAGGGTTTCTGGGTTTCCAATACCATTACTTCAAATCAGGGTTTCACAACCTAAATTTGACGTCAAATTAGGGTTTCCAATGCCATTACTTCAAATTAGGGTTCAAAACCATCATTCTTCTTCACACCACCATGCCGCCGCCACCAATTTGACTGAAATCCATCACGCCATCGTAGATCCTGGACAAGCTCGTCGTCGTCGTCGATGATCAAGCTGAGGATTGGCACCCAACAACGTCGTACCTTCATCACGAGCCCACCCCCACGCCCGTCTGCCAGCCCCTTACTCGTCGCTGTACCACCCTCCCCCTTCCCATTCCCTGTTGCTGCACCACCCTCCCCTTTCCCCTTACCGACTTTAACCACTGAACATTCTCCGGTTGCTTTGCCAGCTTCATCACCTCCTCTGAACATGCCCGAGTCCACACGATACAACACATCTGTGGTAGCGAGGGTGGGAGTTTTGTTGCTGTGGCGAAGAGGTGGCGCTTGGGTTATACCCGCACCATGGGTCGAGGGATGGGGCTGGGCTACCGACAGCGTGGGGTGAGGTAGGGGGCTTGGGCTGCTGGCGGCGTGGGGTAAAGGAGTGGGTGGCAGATCTAGAGAAAAAGTTTGGAGAGAGAAACCTAATTTGAAAATTAGGGTTTTGAACTAGGGTTGGATATTGAAACCCTTATTTTCAAATTAGGGTTGGATATACTGTAGAAAGGGCAGTATTGCCATTTTTGAAATATGTAACAATAAAATATCTTTTTTTTTTTGACAGAACTATGACGGATGGATACAAATGTTACCTTTTAAACTTTGTTGGTTACAGTATGTTACATTTTGAAACTTAGTATCCTTAACTGTAATTATACACTAACCTCAGAGACATATGTGTAATTAGCCCCTTTTTTTTTTTTTTTTTCAGTTTTAGAAACTGAAAAAAAAGTTGCGTTTGGTAATCATTTTCCTTTTTTTTTTTTTCCTTCAGTTAAAAAAATCAGTTTTTAAATTAAGGCTGTTTTTAAAAACTCAAAAAATGAGTTTTTTTTTTCAGTGTTGGTTTTTTTTTGAGACCACTACCCACCCTCCCACCGCAGGCAGCCACCTCCGGCGACTGTCGGAGGTCGGCGACCACCGCCGGCGGCCACCGCCGGCGGCCACCTCTGGTGGTCACCTCCGGCTGCCGGTAGCCATCAGCCACCGCCAGCCGCCACCACCGTCGCCCACCGCCACCACAAACCAAAAAAAATTTGATCAAATAGAGCCGAAGTATAAATGGGTCTTTCGTGGATGAAAATAGAAAAATCATACGAAGAAGACGAAGAGAAGTGACACGGATAATTGTTACAAGAAAAAAGAAAAGCACTCATGGACAAAGAAGAATGAAGTGAGAAATAGTAAGTAGTGACTTTAAATAATAGTTAAAGACAAGGATAGAAACAGAAGATCAAGATAGCTCCGTGCGAGTTAAAGTTGAAGCCGAGTATGATGATCAATTAATTGTAGTCCGCCGCCAGTTATTTGCTCATCATCACCATGCAAAGCCCGAGCTTTAATATTGAATACCAACCGTCCAAGTGTAGAGGTATAAATCAGATGCATTGTACAAGAACCCTCACAGTCGCACCGGCTGACTTGCACTCTGTGTTTTGGTATCAAATACTACTTGATATATACACAGACTCTCCCCCAGTTGCACTCTGCTAGTTTCAGCAACATCCGGCATTAAAACTCCTCTTGGTAAATGTTCTTACTACTCTTACATATCTACTGTCTGCATTTTGGGGTTATACACATTCATCTCATGCATGAGTGTGTGTGTGTGTGCGGGCGCGCGCGCAATTGGTTGCGCATTGGGTTTATGTGGACATGGCAACTGCTGATACTGGTAGTAGAGCAAGATTGCATGCGATTTTCCTCTTGGGTTTTCTTCACATAAGGTTGTGTCGCTCTTCTTTGCTGGTAATAGTGAAAACTGAATTTGATTCCCGCCAATTCAGGGGCATTGTCTCTGAATTCCCATTTGCATGGCATATCGATCTTAGCAATATCTTACTGTCATCCCGACCATATCCTCAGCCCTTGCCGGCAAAAAAAAAAAAGATCCGACATGAAGTGGCTGATTGCACGTCATTGCGGGCAAATGCATTTGGGAATTGATGTCCGCAGTCCACTTTAGTGTCTAAACTCTATTTTCATAGCTAAAGATCAAAAAGTGTCTCTATTGAACATCAAAGTGAAGATCAAGAAGTCTCGCTGAAGATCATCAACAAGCATCACTTCGTAGAGCGTGCGTAGTCAAAAGTGGAGCGCAATTATCAAAGTCCTTTCTGTTATTGCAAATCGAGTTATATTTGCCCCTCTAAAAAATTACTTTTGAAGGTAAAACACAATCAAGTAGTAGTAGTCCTACTTTGTTCCAGCCTCGATTGCGAATTGCAGTTCTAAAATAATCGGACTCCAGAGAGAGCTAGGTTGGAAATTAAAGTTCAATCATTTCAAGGCAGTGGTTCTACGGTGTTATTTACTTCACCCTGAATCACGTCTTTGGGGGATAGAAATCTGGGAATGGGAAAGATGGTTAGACGGAATGTGTAACTTTTTATGGTTTTCTAAATTTTGAACTTGGTTATTAATTCTCTTACTGGGACGAGTCCTTATGAATACTTGCAACTTTGAAAAACCTTGTTTAGATTTTTGCAACCATCTTTTGGTTTCTTCAGCTTTTATTGTCCAAGGATGACAATTTATTTCGCATTTCCTGTTCTTATCCTGTGCTAGTTATGCTACAATTATGTTTGGGTTTTAATTACAAAGAGGAAGGCAACGGATGAAGAAAGGGGCAATGCAATGGAGAAGGATATGAAAAAGGAGAGTGTACCGGTCGCTCCTGAGAAGCCGATTCCTGTCAGAAGGGGACAGAGAAGACACATGAATGGAAAGTGTCCAACCGGGAATTTGCAAGAGTTGGAGGATTCTAGCGCAATGCTTTCATTAGATAAGAACACACATCTATATAATTGGGAAGTGTCATATGCGTCATTTGCGTCAAGAAAAGGGGCCAGAAAGGAGGCTCATACTTGTTTAGATTGTCCTAGCAATTGTGAAGATTTGATAAGGAGAAAAGGTAAGACTTGACTCTTGACTGTGCATCCTCATTCTGGCCCATGCATATATGTTATTTGTCCATGACACTGCCCTGGAAGTTGAAGCACATCCGTTTAGACTTTCCTGTAACAGCAACCAAGAAGTAGAAAATTTAATTTGTACAATAAGAACTCACTTCTTTGTAGTTATTAATGAGACGAAAGTGCGAAATGTTTGTGCTTGAATCCTCTCTACTATATTTAGATTAGATGCCCCACCGCCTCAACACCACACCAAAAAGAACAGCCGATCGTAGCCTACGACACCATCTTTTGCAGTTGTCATTGAAAAGAGACCTATTTTATTGCCTGCCAATCTACTGATCTTGATAAAACATATGTTACCGTGGAATCACATTAATTACAAAAGTTATGATGAGAGGTTCATTGACAGAATCAACTTCAATACTGCAATTACTCTTCCAATTACGGTTCTCATTCTGAATTGGCTGCTGTGATTTTGGAGTCTTTAATTGGAGGTTCGTTCTATGAATTTGTTTCTGCTTTCTTTCCTAGGCTCGTCCATACGAGTTTATGTTTGTTAAAGTTTTCTATACATTTCCTGCTTGTGAAAAGCCAACTCCATTCTACAAAATGTACGATAAGGGAGTAGTATATTGTAGATCACTCTCTCCATTGACACCATAGTTGATGATGACTTCTGAATTTCATCCAAAAGCAAAATCACTAAACTTCAGGGTACAACCTGGAGCTCTGGGTAGGAGTTTGTTCTCAACACCAGGATGGTTGAATTGTCCAGGGAGAGGAGTTATTTCCACATATCAAGCACTGCACCCTGTCACTGATTGTATTAGCACTTCGAACCTTGTAAGTTATTGAGAGGAAGTTAAGAATGTAAGAAGTCCGATTCTTTAACGTGAAAGTTTAGATGTTCATTAAACACAAGACAGTAAGATGAATATGCTATACATACTACTTAGCCTACTTTAACGAACATTGTTCACATATGAAACCTAATCCAGCTACTTTCCGACTATAGGAGAAAACAATGTGATTCCTTTAAACAATTATCATACAGATAACAAATTTGCTAATTAGCTTCTCCCTGCTGATGGAGACATTGGTCATAATTGCTCTGAGTTTTGTTTTCTGCTAGTTAGTGCATGAGTTTCAGACTAGTAACTTTGATTAGTAGATAAATCTTGCCACAAGTTACAGACAAGCTTTTAGTGCAGATCTTATTACTTCTTGAGAAATGAGAATTAACCTCTGTAAAGTATGTTTCTGTATTGATGCTATCACATGCGATTTTTAAGAGTCACTAGGTTAAAACTAAATCTTTCCCCATTTCCATATTTTTGATAAGTGACAACTGAGTGTATTCCAATTGTTACTTTTAAAGTTGTCTGGACTTTCCACCAGAAGGACTGGATGGCCAATCTGAGATTTGTCGTTTTCTTTCTTCGCTTTGGTAGTTTTGTGGTAACCATTGTCTAAATCAACTCGCTTCCGTTTCCCTTTCTAAGCCACAGTGGCTTATGTCAAACCCATGAAAGGGCCATGCAGAACCCTTAACTTCTTCTCGATCCTTGGCATCTGCATGAAGATATGTACAATTGTTTTTAAGCACTGGTATGAATTAGAATTTTTCCCAAATCTAAATGATGCTTCTAGAAGCCACATTGGCCACATTATATAATTCAAGAACTCATGATGGGGAGCTCGCTCTCTCTCTCTCCCTCCCTCCCCTCTTCCTCGCTCTCTCATGTCAAGAACCATTTCTTTGTGTTTCTTCTGAAAATGCATTTTTAAATAGAACTCATTGCTTTGCAATCAATGTATTTGCTCAACATGTACACTTTGAATTGCAGATTTGTTTGTAGAGGACATACTCTGTGATGTTCCAAACTCAGAGTCTTGTGTTTGCTTAGCTTCAAGTTCTGCTTCAACTGGGTCAGAGAAAAGCAATGCTAGAAAGAGAGGTAACAGTGGAACTGACTTGAACAGGAAGCCTTGCCAGAGACCAAAATTGACAAGACAAGTAATAAATGAAGGCAAAGCCGAATGTGATACAAAATCTCATGCACCAAAGCCTGCAATTTCACAGTCTCTAGCTCCAAAGTCTTCAGCTCCAGTGCGTGCTGCTAACCAGGAAAGTCCATGCGAGAATACGAAGTAAATAAGGAGGAAAGGTCCGAAAGCCTCAACCAAATTTTCAGAAATTTTTTATGAGCAAGCAGTTGCAAAATCGTGCAAGAAAGCTCTGATGTTCAAAATGGGAAAACAGCAGAAAGAACAAAACAGTTGCAGAGATGTTGGTAATACGAAAGGAATTGATCCATATACTGAATATGATGGCAAACAAAGTCGGCGAGCTCTACATATCAACTTCACCCTGAACCAAGTTCGAAATGAAGAAAGTGTCAAAAAAATTATTCACCATGTTCAAAGCCAAAGTAAGACCATGTACAAAGTCACCGCGAGCCACTACCCACTAAGAAGTACTGCGGCACGGTTGGTTCGACAAGTCACCTCCCAGAAAAAGCGCAAAGGCATTAGTAGTTCCTTAATGCAAAATAGAAATCTCCATATGGTCTTGCCCATGTTGGGACAAAGAAGGGCAGTGATTGGTGATCCAGAGCTGTTTGAGTGTGCGCTTATTTTGTGCCCAGTCAAGGGATCAGAAAGGAAGGCATCTAAGGGGAAGGATCCATTGCGAAACACAGCTTCCCCTAGGAGAATAGTCAGTGCTGAAGGTAATTGCCATATACTCTTTCCGTAACTTATTTTCTTGTACTAGTCCTGATCATAGTGGCGCTTGTAGCTTCTTATGATGTGAACGTGGTGCAGGATTAGAAGCTGCAGTTGTAGGACAACTGATGGAGTCCGTTATCTGAAGACTTGAGTGTCTATACATTGACAACGAATGCTGTCAACTTTCGGCACCAGAAAAATATTCTCACAGAGCAGATGCTCCTTTAACGGTTCACTTTGACCCTCCTATAAAACATAAATCACGGGCAAAGGTTGACCTTGATTTGGAGACAATAAGAGTTTGGAAACTGTTGATGGAGAATGATGGACGTGGAGGCGTTGAAGATGCAGACTCGAAAGAGGAAAAATGGTGGGAACAACAAAGAGAACTATCCCCATTTTCCTGGAGTGTACAATGCAATGAACAATGCCATGAACATTAAGGAGGTGTTGGAAGGGTTCACTGTTGTATTCGCCCTCACAATCAGTTTGAAGAATTTTGAGTTTGGAGGAGAGAACATTTTCAACCATATTTTAAAACGCATAAAGCAAGCAAAACATCACTTTTACGTGATGAGGATACAATGGGAAAAGCAAGAAGAGTCATCCACTGCCACAGGAGTAATGTAATATAAATAACCATCATTCGAGACTATAGGAGGAGGACCCTATAAGTCCGAGTGAACTAATTTTAAGATAGACTATGACCTAGACTCGGACAAACGAAACGGGATCTTAGATACTTTCCCTAGGACATATTGCTTTGTAAGGCAGTGACTTAATAATGACAATAAACTGGTTATTAGATATTCTTTACAAGACACGTCAATGTCGATGACCAAGAGGCATGTGCCTCAATGCAACACTAGCTTGACGAGAAGCAAACGAGCAAAAACCATGATGAGAGGTAGGTGAAGTAGACAGAGGATACAACAGACACACAATTGAACCAGTCTGAAGTGTCCTCCCCATTTTTCGGTCCTTAATTTCGAAACCATTAGAAGAGAAGACAAATAAACAGTCAAGGTTACGAGTTAATTCTTTTGAATATGAGGAACCCGTAAAACATCATGAAGTGGAGGAGTGCCATGAGAGGTATGAGAAGAGAGATTATCAGTGTGAGTAATGGGCAGAGGACCAAGGCCTGTAAGGATATGGAGCACAAGATCGGCATCGAACGCGGGTTGTCGAACAACGGAGAGATCTCGGCAATTTTTTTGGCTTTCTGAAGATAATTGGCAATAGATTGAGAGCCGTTGTGCAAATTTTGCAATTGGTCTTTAATTGCACATTTCGTGCATCATGTCGGGTAGCAAAAAACGTGTCAAGGGTTGTCCAAGTTTCAGGGGCAGTGTTGCACTTGACAACATTAGCCAAGATGTTGAGGCTCAAGGTGGAGCTGATCCAACCCTAGACGAGTTGGTCATAGCAATGCCGAGTGGTGAGATCAGGGTTGGGGATAGAATCAAGATTGGGGGTACATTCACGTGGAGGGAGGGTTTTGTCAACGTATCATGAAATCTTGGGATCAGAGATGAGGAGAAAACAGGCTGCGGCAGAGGAGAAAGTTGCAACGGTCTAGTTTGAGGGAGGTAAATATATGGGGGTGAGAGGTTTGGGGAAGGAGAGAAACAGGGGACATGGCCAAAACCAAAGCCATGAAGCAAGGCGCGGATGAAGAGACATGGCATAAGGCGAGGATGAAGCCACGAAAGTTAAATAGGAAGAGGATGTCGACAAGAGTTAGGCGTGCACAAGGTGTCATCCTTTGATACCATGTAAGTTTGAGAAGTGATACCCCAAGTATGGTTCGTGTGTCCTATATATAGCAACTAAAGCTCGGAGAATAAGCCAAGGTACAGTGGATTGAGCACCGGGATTTTCACAGTTGTCCATTGGTACAACATATGTCAACAAGACCCATCGCCATGGGCCTTCCCAATTGCATTACCTTCGTCGGTTGAAGGCTTCTCTTGTAGCAAAAGCAGAATCCGAATCGGCTAGAGAGACTGGAGATCGTAGCTCAATCCTAACCAGAAGTCAAACAGAAGTAATTTTGGCTACTGGTGAGAAGAACCTCTTGGTGGAGGTCCAGTCCCCCGTATTGCTATAAGGGCTGCTCGCCTTTATACGGCCTCGTCTAATCTAATAAGGGAAAGGATTACTAGTCGGGCCTATCCTGATTCTTAATTATCCGTCGCAAAGTACCATTCGAGACCCAAACTGCAAACCTAAGACTTTACAAGTGGAAGCCAACATATATACAACAATTATCTAAGTGTCTTAATGCTGCAGAAAAAGTAAAACCATTTAGTTTCCTCATCTGTTGTCGGTAACCCGTCTTTAGATGGACAGGCATCCTTCACTATGCAGTTCAACTCGTAAGAATGTTTTGGAAAACAAACCTTCCACATATTCAAATTTAGTATTTTGAACAAAGGTTCACAATTAGTGCAATAAGCTTGTAGGCAAGCTATAAACATCGTGTAGAAATGAGAAGTGAGGATTCATCACTAGAGTCTATATGTAGACAAGCATCCACTGCACAAAACCTTGTGTACTTTATTGGAGCAAACTACTACTACTTGTCTCCCTTGTGTTGGGATTATATTGGCTTACAGAGTGCTAAAGGAAACAAATGACCAAGTAATAGCCTATTGGTCTAATGCTAGAGATCATGGCTCTGGAACTGGGTACATATCCACCACTTATTTGCTCTTGATAAGAGTATATACATTTCAATTAAGAACTATGATTTGAAATATTCCCACGAGTCTATCGTTGTGAAGAAGATCGAGCAGACTGTAATATTTAGTAATATTTAGTGCTTGAGCTGGCACACGCAATGCGTGTGTGGAAAATAAAAAAAGATAATACTCTCTCCATCCCGCTATAATCTCAGACCAATGAATTGAATATTGATTATACCTGTTATGCACACAACACAAAATTGACGGTTTGCTACTATTTCCTTTTTGTTTGTCCCATAAATATTGCTTTCTTTCTAAATTAGGCAAGTATTTTCCTTGTTTTGCAATCCCTATCCTCTCTCTCTCTCTCTCCCCGCGATCATTTACTCCTTACACTTTTTTGTTTCTCTCTCTTCTCTTCTCCTCTCCTCTCCTCTCCTCTCTACTCAATTCTCCCTGCTCTCTCTATCAGGCTCCTTCCTCCATAAATGCTAAATTTCTTTCTCCCTCCTTTCACAATTCACACCTACCTCCTTCCACGAAAACCTTATAAGTCAGGCTGCCGCGTTTTTTGCATGGTGGCCTTCTTCGACCACAGAGCCGTCTTCTTCTGCATCCACCAACACCACCTCCTTCATCAGCCACTAGCACTGTTGCTTCTGATTGATCTCATTTGAGATTGATATGATTTCTCTTAGGAAGCACCGACACCTCATACAGGTCGAGGTACGGTTTTTGAAACCTATCAACACCCTGATACCTCACCGACAACGCCGAACACATGTCGAACACCACTCAGTGGTGTCCAATTTTTGTT
The DNA here is from genome assembly GCA_033070095.1 of Escallonia herrerae. Lineage (NCBI taxonomy): Eukaryota > Viridiplantae > Streptophyta > Magnoliopsida > Escalloniales > Escalloniaceae > Escallonia > Escallonia herrerae. Next base: position 117,317 of record JAVXUP010001627.1, on the reverse strand, counting down.
TTTCCAAATATTCAACATCTGTCGGACACTTCTTCAAGAAGTGTCGGACTGTATGGGCCAATATGAAAATTTTGAGACCTATTTTGGGTGTCACTATACAATAATTGACATATTTGGGGCTCCTTTTGAAATAAACTTTAGGTATGCCCTAATTTTATTGACCCATTAATGTCTGATGAGCACTCCTTGTGGCTGTTGTCTGCCGAAGAGAACAAAGCCATCAAGCCAACGACCCACTACTACCGCCGTCATTGGAGGATCTCACTGGCGTCGCCGGATTCCTGCAACAGGTTTCTCTCATCTCTTTCTATTTCCCTTTTTTTTTTTACCAAAGCAACTTCTCGCTTTGGATTTGCAACTTGAAGATTCCAACATCCCAACTTGAAACCTTGTCTTTCTCTCCCACATCTTTCTTTTTTCTTCTTTCTCTTTCAATTCTTATTTGGTGCATTTCTCTCTGATAAGCGGGAGACGAGAATGACCTTAAAACAGGGGCTTGTGAATTGGGCCAATTGGCCTTAAAGCAACAAAACGCTAGCGGAAGCAATTAATTTAACAACCCCTTAAAAAGTTTTCCTTGATGACATCACGAAGAGAATACGTATCAAGTTAAAATATGCATCAGTGGGTACCCAGGCAAGGCTATTGGAGACCTTATTGACTTATTCCCATCTTTCTTTACTTCATATCTTTTTTTCACTGAAACCATTGAAGCTTTTAAGCTTTTGTTTCGGTACATTCGACCTCATTTACGGAGGTCTCGTTAGGCTGATTTTGCTGATTCATTTAATCTCTCATCCCTTTTTTATTCATTGTTACTCAATTTCAGAAATGGATAAAGCTAGTAGTGCACTAAGTGCATCTGCAGCAACTAGTACAGATGACCCATTGAAACCTTTGTAGAGATTCGCGATAAGGTGTGGCAAGGCTGCACAGGGGGAGGGAACCTGCCTTCGGAGTGCACTTTTTGCAAAGTGTAGAAGAAAGAATCGTATACGTTGGTGAGGGCACATTTGTTAGGGGTAGCAAATGCTGGGGCAAACCTTGCTCAAAAGTGACGAAGGACATATTGAAGTTCAAAAGGTTGGAGGATGAAGTTACAGAGAGAGTAAAAAATGCTTCTAATTTTGAGGTACCTTTAACCACCACGACTAGTGGATCTTGTTCAAATGTTGGTGTAAGTACAATGTCCATGCAAGAGAATTAACAAGAAAGAGGACAAATAAACTTGAAGATGCTTTTAAACATGAGGAGCGTGAGCAACTAGATCATGAAATTGTTAGGATGTTTTGTAGTAGTTGTCTGCCATTCAACTTAGTAAGGAACCTACACTATCAAAGCTCATATACTTTTGCTGCTAATCATAAACTTGGGGGGTATGTTCCACCAGGTTATTTCAAAGTTCAGGACCATTCTTTTACAATAGGAGAAAAGGAATATTGATACGTCGTTAGCACCACTTTGAGCTATGTGGAATGGGAAGGGTATAAGTAGTGTTAGTGATGGCTGGAGTGACTTGCAAAGGAAGCAATCATTAATATCATGGCTATCTCTGATGGTGCTCCCATGTTTTTTAGAGCAATAGATTCTTCGCGTAGGACAAACATTCGTGTTGTTGAAGGTAGTGATAAATGGAGGATAAATGGAGGTTGGGCATGAGAAGGTGATCCAAGTTTTATGGACAATGCTCCAATTTTGTAAGGCGACTGGGCAGCTTATTGAGCAAAAATTTTCGGGCATTTTTGGACAACATGTGTTGTTCATACGCTTAACTTAGCATTGAGGGCATTGAGGAACATATGTGCCGCCATGAATGTGGAAAAATAATCAAAGTACTTTTATGGAATGTATTTGGATTATCAATATTATAGGGGATGTTTGGCAAGTTAATAATTTCATCATGAATCAGTCAGTAAGATTGGCAATGCTTAATGAGTTTGTGAATTCGAGCTTGCTTTTTGTGACCGAAACACGTTCTGCTTCTGCTATTGTGATGTTTAGGAGATTAATTGAGCGTGGTCTTCAAGCCATGGTAATTAGTGATCTTTGGAATCTTTATTGAGATGATGAACTAGTGGGATTCCATTGATTACGTTCTTTCTTTCACTCCTATAAATGACATGCTAAGAATTTTTGATACCGATAGGCCTTGTCTTCACCTAGTCTATGACATGTGGGATTCTATATTAAAAAGGTTAAGAAGGCTATATATAGGTATAAAGTGAAAAGACCCGACAAGGATTCCACTTTCTTTGATGTGGTGCAAAATATTCTTTAGATTGTTGAACAAGGATACATCTCCACTTCACTTCATGGCACATTCTCTAATCCTAATCCTACATTAACTTTTAAGTTGTCTTTTGGCTTCTAGTAATTCAGCCGCTTACTTGTATATCTAAATGTGTTCATTACTTACGTAAGGTAATATACTTGTGAGTGGCTTGAAAGGGACCCTTCTCGAGCTCTTCTAGACAAGGATAACGAGATCAACAAAGAGAGAATGCAATGTCTTCGGAAGTACTCTCGAAAGTTGTAGGAAAGCAACGAGGTGAATCTAGAGTATGCTGAATTTATTGGGTCTAGTGGAGATTTTAGAGAGTATGATTCCATCTCTAATCGATGTGGTATGGATCCCAAGATTTGGTGGCTTCTTTATGGTGCAAGTGCACCTATGCGCCAAGCCATAGCCTTGAAGTTTCTTGCACAACGTTCTTCATCATTTTTAGCCGAAAGTAATTGGAGCACCTATTCTTTTATTCACTCGGTGAGAATGAACAAGATGACATCGCCAACGTGCAGAAGACTTGGTTTTTGTTCATAGCAATGTCAGTCTTCTGTGAAGGACTCAAAAGTACGCTAAGGGCAGATCGGGATGTGGGGGGAGATAATCATGATGGGTTTGAGGATGTTTGATGCTTGTGGTTTGTGGATCTATCACTTGCTAAGCCAGAGATGGAAGCTGTAGTATGCAGGAATGAGAATAATGTGGAGGTGAAGAGGGTCACGAAGAAGATGACACTTTGATGCAGATTGAGCCCTTGATGGATGTATAGTTGTGTGCCTTTTTCAGGTTTTTCCCAGTTTTTGTGTTTCTATTTCTTGTTTGTATGACTTTGTAAGACTTAAGTTCTTCTTATATTATGTACTATGTTTTTTCTGAACCATGTTGGATATAATTTTAAGTGTGACTTGTATTTGAGTTACTTGGTTTGTGGTTATTGATTGTTGTTTACTATTTTTAGATGTGTATTGGTATTTAATATATATATATATATATATATATATATATATATATATATATATATATATATATATATATATATATATATATATATATATATGAGCTGATCCCACCTACCGGTAGAAAAATAGCTATTTCTCCACCACCCATCTAGCCGTCCACGTGTAGTCACGGATGGCTCAGATGAGACGCCAACTCGCGTAACCGCTACTCTTTGTATCGGTTGGTCCTTCTTCCAAATATACCCCTCGCAAACACGACATCAGGTATAATTCCTCCTAACCACGACTGTTTGTAGCGGTTGGACAGATAAAGGTTTCTTCTTCCTTTTGTTATCCACACAGCCAAGACGAATAGAGGCTTTTTCTTCATTCTGCTGTCAACACGGCCAAGACACTACTTCATTTTGCTTTATCTATTTCTCACCTTTGTATCCACGCAAGACATCAAATCCATCTTTTACATCCAACATCAAAGCTCAGATACCATGCATTGGGAAAAAGATTACAACTGTTAACCTAATCTATATTGTCAAATTTAATCTAGATCAATATTAGGTTTGTAATTGCAACAATTGCAACTTTCAAGCTTAAATTTGGAATTAACCGTGACTTCACCATTACCGTAAGCCGTCATGGTGGTCATCGTCAACCCTATCATGTAAATAGTGAATCCGTCACAAACCAACCACCCATCAAACCATCACAAGCCAACCATCGCCATCACATCCACTCACCGACCTGCTACTTTTAGATATCCAGAGAGAGGAAGAAAAAATGGAAACACCACCCGTACCCACCACTGTCGGGGAAACAGCCACCCACCATCGCCAATATCACCAAGATCTATGCTAGATCTGAGTCAAAACCACCGAGATGAGGCAATTTTGGCCTAGATCTGGAGTGGATGTGGCGATGTCAATGGACGGTCTGAAGAACCGTCTGATGCGATGCCGATGTGAAGAGGAGAGAACCATCTGAAGATCTAAAAGTGTGTGAAAGAGAGAAGCAGCACCGCTTGCAGCACAACAGAGGTGCAACCCGATCAGAGGAGAGAGAGAGAGAGAGAGAGAGAGAGTGATTTGAAGGGAAGAGAAAGGGCTGAGGGGCAGAGATGGAAGAATGGGAAAAAATGCCAACCGCTACACTTTGTAGCGGTTATGCGAAAAGCATAAAAAAAAAGTCATCTCAGCCATCCATTACATGAAATAGACAGTGTCAGATTTGGTGGAGAAACTATTTCTCCACCGGTAGATAGGGATCGGCTCCCTATATATATATATATATATAGATATATATATATATAGAGAGAGAGAGAGAGCGAGACTTGCTTTCAAAGCCTTTCTAGGCTAACTCTTTACTAAGTCCCAACAACGGGTAGTGAAGAACCTGTACGGCTTAAGGCAGCGAATGACCTGAGGATAGGCAACTCAATAGAATAGATCGATGGGAGGAAACTAAAAAACTATGCCTCTAGAACCGTTAGGAGAAAGACTGAAAGAATGAAATCCCGACTTTCCTAAAATGAAACTGAGTTCTTCAGTAATGCCGGGGTCATTTTCATACGGGAATGACATTATACTTTGAAGCATGAAATGCTGTAAGAATAAGAAAGCTTGAAGGGGTGTACGGGCAATGTTGCGTAATCTTTCAATTCTTTCGCTCTTCCTGATCTGAAGAGTTTGGTTGCTACAGTGGAATATGTTAATCGGTTATATATATATATATATATATATATATATATATATATATATATATATATATATATATCCATTGACCGCGCGGACAACTTGGGTTAAGTTGCCCATACGATCTGGCCGTCCACACCTTAGTTGCAGGAAACTCCTCATATGGTGACGCTTGTCTCTCGGACACTCGCTTTTGCGATCTCAAGTTAGGAGCTCAATGGGATCTCGTCCCAAGCTCATATGGGAACTCGATCTCGTCAGCTGGACAGAGATGCATGGAATAAGTGAGAGAGTACCTGAAAATCATGCCCTTTTCGACTCAATTCCTTGTTTCTCTCTTCCTTCAACTCCATAAAGCCTCCTTGTTTGTTATTGCTGACTACCTTCCTCGAGAGAGTAGAGCTTGTCAATCACTGCTCTCTCTCTCTCTCTCTCTCTCTCTCACGTATGAACTATATTTAGCAAATGGTAATACTCTTTTACGCATTTATTTATTTAAGCCGCTCCCAACCTTAGATTCTTTCAGGTGCTTACGCTCTCCCCCCCCCCCGCTCTGGCTTTGTGCAACTAAGGTCCACACGCGATCTGTAGACGGTCCAGATCTTTTTTTTTACGTTTTTTTAAATACACCCGCTATAATGTAGCGGACGATTTTTTGACAAAAATACATTCCAGCTGTCACGCCACTGTCCCGGAGGCGGACCTACACATACTATTTCAAAATATTCCTACTTACGAGAAATATAGTATCCTAAGCATCTTACCAAAATATGACCTCAAAGAGGTAATCAGAGCTCTAAATCATATCTGAAATCAAAGGCATTCAAGTTCCTCATCAAAGTCTAATAATCGCAGTGAAAGTTTGATAATAATAATCATTTCCCAACCACTGGGGTACCAAAAGTCACTAAATCAAAAACTATTACATGGTTCTTATTGCAAAATTACTAAGAGAGTTATCAATTAAAGTTTAACTCCAAGCTTAAGCATAAACTATTAACTCTAAGCTAAAAATTACCTGAAATGGGAGGAGAAAGGGGGGTGAGTACAAAGCCCAGTAAAGATCATACACACACACCCATGGAGTACAGCACAGGTAATCCAATAATATATAACTGAGTCCAAACGAAGCCTATGAAACGAAAGTGCAAATACGATATATAATCTTAGCACAACAAATAATCTCATTTCGGAATATTCAACCCATCAAAGATCAAATCAAAATCAAAGTCAAATAACACATTCGAATAATTGAACTAATAATCAAAACGATACAATCACGTGATACGTGACTGTAAAGCATGTTAACCTAAGCACGCGAAGGTTCTACGTTCAAAGTTGCATACCGGTAGCAATTGCCGTATCATGTCATGGCCTCACGTTAATCTAAGCACGTGAATGTTCTAAACATTAGTTCAATTCAAAGGGTCCAAAGGATATTAAACTATCTTAAAGGCATATGGGTCACAAAGAATCAAAACTTTGAATTTCGAAAGGAATGATTTGAGCACTTTAGAAAATACCCAATATTAAACTTAAATCGAAGAGGACAAAAATTCGAGTTCAACGGAAGTTGAATCATTACAATCTGAGTTTGTACGAGGTCGATATGAAGAAATAAAGAAAACAATTACCGAAGATACAACCCAACCATGAACCAACAAAAGTCTGACATGTGGTGTGCCACCTAGGCAGCCCCACGTGAGGAATGATGAGAGAAAAAAGATTGAATCTTCCAACTTGATGTTTCTGTATAGATAGAACAAATCAAATATAATAATTAAGTACACACCACCAATGATGACAAAGAACTAAGTGGCGTGAATAATTAGTCAAACATTATCTGTTGCATCTATTTTGCACGGCTTAGCCGTGAGATGAGATGCAACAGAGAAGATCCATTGTTTCAATTACGCAACTCTGTGAATGAAAATTCCAATAAATAGATGGGAACAAAAATTGAATAAGATTTTTAACAAAAGTTGTTTCGGTAAAAATAATGAGATGCGAAGAACACTATCAAATTCAGTAGAAGTGGTTGTAGTTTATGAAACCCTTACTGCAGCTCACGCCACAAGATTTGCAAAGTTGCATAACCTTCAGAAAGTATCAAACCTAATTAATAAAATCAACCACTAAGATTAAAATCTTCAAATCAATTATATTTTGATTAAGGTTTAGGATTGATCACTTACCAATTGTGAGTAGAAGGTTAAAATCCTCAAGCTCTAATTTTATCTTTCTTCTCCTCTCTAAAAGACCTAAACTTAATTTATCGATAAAACACAACCTAGTCAGGCTTTTTATTTCTCTAAACTTGGTAAATAACTCAAAAAGCCCTTAAAGATATGTTACTTATTCAAAAGAATTCCAAAATATTATTAAAATTTCAAAAGTAGCCCAAAAATTAAAATAATTAACTATATATTATTTGGGGTCTTACACCAGCCCTAGTACCCATCTGCTACATTATGTAGATGATGGATGAAGCTGCCTTGTCTTTTCATGAATGAAATGGCAGTGGCTTTTCTTTTTACAAATGAAATGGCAGTCTTCACCAAGAAGAAGAAGAAGAAAACCACTGCTAGTCTCCACCAAGAAGAAGGAATTGTAACTCACTTATGAAATTAACTGTTATTCAACAAATTGAAGTTCAAATATTAATTTGGGTTTTAGACACCAAAAAAGATGAAGAAAATTGTGCAATATAATACCCAACACCACCGTCACTGACCTCCACCATCCTGACCAGCTCCATCCCGTCACCGGCCACCACCATCTAAATCGTCGCCGCCGCGCCACCAACAACCGTCATCCAAACTCACGCTACCCTAACCATTATTATCCAACTGTCGCCGCCCCTAACCACCATAACTGAAATTCTTGTTGCCCCCACCAACACCAATTAAACCGCCGTTGCCTACACACCATCAAACTGTCATCACCCAACCATCGTGATCCAAATCGTCCATGCCCCCAACCTCCACCAGCCAAACAGCCGTCGCACCGAACCACCATCATCCAAACCGTCGCCGCCAATTTCATACTCAAACCCATTACAACGCACCCTATTTTTCCTTTGACAACAGAGACAAGAACATTAACAACAAAAGGGGAAGAAAAAATAGAATCAGAAGGAGCAATTGCATTGAATTATGTGATTTGTCCTTCATTAGATCTAAGATTAGTCTCCATGTAGTCTTCTCCAGATTGCTTAGTGAGTACTGTACGGTTGAGGTATGATGGTTGGTGGTGCTTGGTCTGGCGGGCGGTGGCCGGGAGAGAGAGGGGAGAGAGAGCCTCGGGTACCTAGCCAATACAGGGGTCAGAAGAAAAAGAGAGAGACGCCGCCACTGCGTCGGCGGAGTTGTTGAGGACGCTGCGATTGCGGCGGCAAAGCTATCAACCTTGACGACGATGGAGGTGGATTGTTTGGGAGGCAGAGGAGGCCATAGTTTGGAGGGTGGGAGGGAGGGGGGAGAGAGAGAGAGAGAGAGGTGAAAGTGAAATGAATGGGTTTGTCTCGGGTTTACTTTGTAGATAGGCCATTTTTTATATTATCTCCGCTACATTATGTAGCGGACAAACACTTCAGCTGCACAATCAATTGCGCTGCGAACAGACTTAAAAAAGAGAGAAAATAGATCTAGACCGTCTGCAGATTGCGTGTGAACGGCCAGATCGTACAGACAACTTAACTTAAATTGCCTGTACGGTCAACGGATCAACTCCCTATATATATATATGTATATATACATATGTATATATATATGTATGTACATATATACATATATATATGTATATATACATATGTATATATATATATATAGTCATTTAACCCTATCTGTGCTTATATATAAGCACAAATAGGGTTAAATGACTTTTTTTTTCTTCGAAATGCCCTTATTGGATAAGAATTCTATACAAATTAAGAGTATTTTTGACTTCTCATAAGATATCAAGCTTCTTTGCTTAAAATACCCTAATTGGAACTTTTTTCCCCATGAAATACCCTTTTTGGATGAGTGTTATTAAAATATAAGGGTCTTTTTGACGTCTCATAGAATATCAAGTTTTTTTTTCTTTCTGTAAAATATCCTTTTTGGAATATATGTTTTTATCAGAGTTAAGGATTGTTTTGATATAATATCAAAAAAAGAAAAGCATTCTATAAAAAGCACTCCTTTGGATTACAGTATTATTAAAAAAAGGAGGTATCTTTGACTTCTCATAGGATATTAAGTTTCTTTTCTTAAAATAAATTATTAGAATACATGTTTTTGTTAGAGTTAGGGGTTCTTTTGATTTTTACTAAAGAACAAAGACAAAAAATCTTATAAAATCATCCTTGAACTACTGTCGCATACTCTCTGAATATCGTCACTGAATAATCCCTATCAAAACTTATATCCATTAACGTTAAAATTTAAGTACAATATAGCTACTACATTTTGTCCACCAGATTTGATTAAAGAAAACAGCTTGCATATAATAGAGTTTTCTATAGCCTTTGAATTATTGTGCTATATGGATTTAAGTATAACTATATTAGTAAATTGAAGCTCTCGTTCTAGGTTTTGAATACTGGCGTATCGTTGTAAGGGAGTCATTGTAAAATTGGAGGTATTTAGGTTTTTTAAAATGTATACATAATCATGATTTTTAAGAATCACTAGATCGAACCACTTTGCTCCCAATTATAATATGGGTTCATAGCAAATAAATAATTCTAAGTTTATATCAGAGTTATTGGAAGACCCTTATTTGCATGATAAACATGTTTTTCACATAGTTATTATTTCTGCATGTTGCACTGTAGCTTAGAATACCATATATTTGTATGATACATATTTTTCACATTATTATTATCTTTATATATTCTACTTTCATGGGTGATAAGATTAGCCCGAACCCAATCAATAAAAACTCCAACTTATTTGAGCTCGAACGATTAATGATTGTTTTTCGGTTTGAAAACTCTCACGTTTTGATGTGCAAGGGATTAAACGACTAAATATTTATTTTTTTAAAATATCCTTTTCAAATTTAAAAGGTTTCTAAAAAATCAAGGGGGTTTTGACTTTTAAAAGGATGAGGCTAAATTAGAATCTTTTAAATATTTTTTTCCAAAAGAGGTTAGAAGTTTATTAATACATTTTTTGGTAATAAAAATTATGAGTTAATTAAAATGAGTGGGTATACAGCCCCAACATATAAAGATGATTCCAAATAATTAAATGGCTAATCATTATTTTCTTAAAAATAACTTTATAAATTTAAAAAGTTTACAAAAATTAGGGGAGCTCTTGACTTTTAAAAGGGCGAGGCTAGATTATAAGTTCTTTGGCTGAATTAAATATTTTCTCACTAGAGATGTTAAAAGTTCACTGATAGATCATTTAGTGGCAAAACAACACGAGTTTAATTAACACAGGTGTGGATCTAGCCCTATTGTATAAATTGATCATTTTTTTCCTTCAAAAGATCCTTTTTTAATTTGAAAGGTTTACTAAAATTAAGAGTAATTTTATTTTAACTTGAAAAAGGGTGAGGCTAATTATAGTATTTGTGGCTAAATTTAAACATTTTATTTTATGGTTAAAGAGGTTAAAGCTCACTAATGCATCTTTAAGTGACAAAAGAGTACGAATCTAGCCAATACGGGTGTGGATCCATTCCCAATGTATAAATATGATCCCAAGGGTTAAATTGCTAAACATTTTATTTCTTGAAAATACCCTTTTAAAATTTTTGTTACTTAAAATGCAATTTTATATATGTCAGAGTAGGTTTTATACTAAGGGTGTAACTTACAGCATAATATTAAGCTTCTTTCTCTTAAACACTCTTTTTGAGTTTTAGAGATTTATAAAATTGAAGGTAAATTTTACTTCCGTTCATTGAAATACCTTCTTTGAATTAAGGATGCTTTTTGTCTTTTAGCTAAAGATTTGCAGATAACATGTACCGATTTACAAAACTTTTATAGACAAACATATTGCACTGAATCAATGTTACCCTGAGCTTGGGGTTGTAGATGAGTTTTATTTGCGTCTTATTAACAATTATTCGCGAGAATTTAATTTTTTATTAGTTCAATACTTAGTAAGCTGGACTTGACAAAATAATATAAAATTTACAAGTGTAGTAACTTACTTAACTGCATAACCTTAAGGACACAGTAGCACAATTTTCGTAATAAACAAATAATCGAAACATGTCATTCACATACCTAGATCTCGTAAGAGAAATGCTTATGTAATCGTCGAGACTATGTTATTACTATTTCCTCTTTCCCTCATTTATATATTTGAAATCTATCAAAAGTCCGATTAATTTGGTAATCAATGATAATGCCTCTGACTTAATTTAAACATTTCGTTACTAAAGAGCTTAAAGTTCACTAATCCATTTTTTAGTGATAAAATAATATGTATTTAAACAAAACGGGTGTGAGTGCATGTGCAACAAAGGCGTGAAGGGCCCCTAGAGCCTAGCTACAAAGTGCAGGCGCGCACCTCTTCAAAGTGAGGCGCAAATGAAAATAAATAAGTAGATATTCTTCTTCGTTTACCTTTCTACATAGAAAACATTGGCAGTGCTTAAAATTGGAATTAAACTCTAAAAATTGGAACTGAAAATTTAAATCATCACAGACTAAAGTTCTTTATTGAAAACATAGTTTTTACCGTTACTAATACCCCAGTTGAAAGTAAACTCCTTAAAAACTGAAATCACCTCCTTAAAACTAAAAACCGTTCTTCCTTTTTCTTATTCTCCTCTCCTTGGCAGTAAAACCATCACAGGTGAATATAACAATAGCAATAAATTCTTCTGTATTTGGTTCTCCTCTGTTTAGCTGCAAACCATCACAGGTGACCATCATCCACACCATCAAATTTGTTCTCTTCTGTTTTGATTACCTTTCACCAAGATGGCAATAAGTTCTTTTGTAACCGTAGCAATAAAGGAAAAAGATATAGATGGGTTCAGCTCAACGGCATTAGATGAACATAAATAATAGATATGTGAATAATGGAGAAAGACATATATGGGTTAAGCAGCTGTCAGTAGCTGCGGCGAAGTGGTGCAGTAGTGGCTTTGACAGGACCAGCGACAACAAAAGGTGGAGTAATAGACGGCGACGATGGAGAAACAACGGCATCGAAGGGAACAGTGGCGACCAGTGCACGACGGGGGCAATAGGAGTATGAGATAGATTTAGGTTCTTAATCAGAAAGGAAATAAGAAAAGACGGTGTAGATTACGCCACAGTGACATTAATCAATTAATCAACGGCTCAACTTCTTGAGCCTTTGTTGGCGCCAGTGGAAGAGCCAGAAAGATCTTCAAAGGTGGGCACCAAATATATAAGATAGAAATTGTCACAAAAATTGCGAAACTCTGAACCCAAAATAATAAACCTAACAAACTTCAATCTGAAACCTATTCACCCACGACTTATGAGCAACAAATGCACTCTAAAATTAAAAGTCCATAATCTCATTTTGAAATTAAGAATTCGACTGGCAGCCCCATTTCTCGATTGCAAATTTTAATTTCCAACACCCAGTTGTCAAATTCTAAATTGAAGCAAAAACAAAGGTGTTCAAGTTCAAGGAATTAGAAATTTTAAGAATAAACATCAAACCTCGTTTGGATCTTACCTTGCTTCAAAAGTAAAAGATTAGGGTTCGCAAACTTTGCATGAAGGCGGTGGAGGGATTCCAATAATCAGTGGTAGTATGGTAGCTTTAATTTGGGGAATAAAGCTCGGGTTTTTCATGATTTTTAGGCTAAAGCGATTGCGGTGGAGAAAATTAGGTGAGATACTGAGATTTTGGGAAAGAAAAGATGAGGAGAGCATTAGCGAACACTGCATCACAGCAATACTCCACGACGAATCGACAATGCCAGAAGAAGAATCAATAAATCGAGCAATACACCACGACTTTAACCATCCTGCCATGATCAGATCTATTGTCTACGCAACTATGCTGGTCACCTGAGGTGGACTGGCGGTAGAAACATTGGGCCATGGTGTTGAGCGCATGAGGCCGGTGAGGGGACCAAGGAGACGGCATGCTCTGTTGTTATGTGGCTTACATGTTTTGGAAACAGAGAGGCTTTGGAAACAGTAGAGAAGAAAGAGGATTTTTTTTTATTGATTTTATGTGTGAACTTTGTTTTTCTTTTTGGTTTATATGTGTAAGTTCAACATTTTAAATGACTAAAAAGACACTTGTTGTTTAACTATCTTTAGAATTTTTAGGTAACTTAACACGTAACATGAGTAGAAATATATCTCCTTTGAGCATTTTAAAAATTTTTAGGCCTGCATGGGTCCACAGATGCCTCCCACTCTGTCTACCGCTGCCTTGTGGCTTGTGCTTCTACGTCTGGATGGGTGAGGCACGTGCCTTCTCAAAGGCGCTGTGCCTAGCTCCAGGCACCTTATAGCTCTAGGCGCTGTGCCTAGCTCTAGGCGCGCACTTTTTATAATAGTGACCATGCCTCACCGTATAAGTCTCTTCTCACCCTTAAAATATTCACGTCAAAACTTAACCTTAAAACTTGCCTAAATCAAGATTGATAAAAAGAACACCTTAATTTCTGCTACTCCATAGAGAAGGGTTCCTAAGTTCAGGTATTATTATGTTATTTCTTTTTATCTTTTATTTAAGGGGGGTTGCCTTGTGCATCTACTAACTCTTTTACGTGGTTGAAAGTTAAATTTATCGACACAGGACCACATTGGCTATGTAGATAAGTAGGTGTAGTATTATCAATAAAAGGATATAAGTGCTAAAAGTAAAAATCTTATGGCAAATGTATGTTGAATTACATGCGCAAGAGTAATGCTAGCCTAATATGTATTATTAAGATTAGGAAGAGGAAAAAGAAGATAACATACCTAAAGAAAATAAAATGGAAAGGCTGTTTTGTCCCCCAACGACCATTGCTACAAGAAATGACTATCACTTTACAGAAAGAAAGAAGGTGGATAATGGATGATACTGAGAGTCGTAGATGATGATAGTTTAGATGATAATATTTTGAACTTTAGTGGATACGTTTGTTAGAAAAAAAGAACAAAACTTTAAAAGTGAACGGTAAAAAATGTAGGAAGATCTTTGAAAGTTACAGCTACCATATTTGTTGCCTAAGCAATTGAGTTTTTTTATGCTCCCTGCTAAGTCTCTTAATCAAGTTCATTTTGATTCTTGATGTTAAAGATGTAACGTTTAACCTCCTAAGTCCTTTTAACTTACAAAATTTGTTATGCATATATTAGTCCTAACTCCTCATCAAACACCATTTTTGAGGATCCTTTCTTTGTTACAAAAGTTGAACTTTCATTAGTATAACTTAATTATAATTCAAAATTTTTTTCCCAGTTTCTAACTTTTATCACATTATATATATATTTGTGTGTGTATAAATTCCCATAGAATTACTAGAGATTGAACAACTCCAGTATGTACACCTCATATTATATTTTATGTGCATAAAAATCTTGAACACTCTTTTCACCTCTATTATTGTTATGTCAAACGTATAATGTTTGGTAAAAATTAACTATCTATGAAAGATGTTTGAAACTAATGAAAATGTTAGTGTACCTTGCGTAAGAAGATATAATATGGAATAATCATGATGCTCTTTAAATGATAAGTTGATGTGACAAAAGAAATATCGACAAATATGTTGGTAATTGGCATTAGCAATTCGCATTTGAAAGTAAAATCATGTTTTTTTCAATAAACTTCCCATGCTTCGAGTTTTCAGTTGTCAGTTCAAATTGTTTCCATATTACGATTTAATTAAAATAATTATACTAATTAAGTTTAATTGTATTTTCATATTTGGATCTACAAATTTTTTATTCTAATCACTATTTAATGTGCAAAACACGTGATACTTAATAGTCTCTCTCTCTCTATATATATACACACACATAAATATATATTTATGTACATATAAACATATATATAAAACTCAATGGCGTCTTGTGGTGTTCAAATTTTGATTTTTTAAAAATTACGGTGTCCGGTGTCCGGTATCTTATTCTCTGTCCGTATCAAACGCGATGTCTGTGTCTGTGCTACCTAGGATTTCTCCCTAGGTTTCAAATCTGATTTCGTAAAAGATTTTCAAGTTTTTTATTTTAGACATTAATCATGTTGCTACATCTGAATTTCATTTCGTCTTTTTTCTGTTTGAATGATTTTGTGATCGATGTTGTAAATATTTTAGATTTACTTCCATAAAAATGTTTTGATTAAAGAGGAAAAATGTAGATCTGGGTCTGAGGAACGATGGTAGTAATGCTTGGGAGGAACTATGATGGCTGTGGATGGTGATTTGAGGGGGCTAAATTGCTTCCTTTGACGAATGACGTTTGAGAAGATATGGGTCTTCCAGAATGAAAACCCGTTTTACTGAATCACTTTAAAAGTGTTATATAGAGAACGGAACATAGCAATCATCTTCAAGAATGAAAAATACCCGTGCGGTAAAAATAAGTATTTAATACCAGAATTTGTGACTAGATGATGATAAGCGGAAAGGAGAGTTGACAATGTTAAGGTACCATTTGTTCTAAAAGTTTAAACTGTTAAAGAATGAGCCTAACAATGTATGCCATGCTTCATACTTCCTTCACGTGTAAGCTCCCGGTAGCACGTGGAGGGACAAATCACGTTGTTTCACAACCAAGTCCACAAAGAAATAGAGTGCAAGTTGTACTATAGTAGAGGGGAATGAATATGCTAGTCGGAAGAATCTAATCCAAGAACTTGCCAAACCAAAACCTACTATTTGCTCTAAAATCATAAGTAGATTGAGGAGGGAGTGTAAAATAAATGATTCGAGAAAAATTGTGATAGCATACGAATTGGAAAAGAAAATGCAGAGGACCAATGAAAAGCATACCTTGTGAAAAATAAATTCCAAGGATGTAGTGCAGCAAGAGTTTGGGGAGGTAATTTCCTATAATCGTGGGATTATGGTGGGTGGAAATCATTGAAACATTATTTAACAATTTTAGTTTTGTTGAAGTGGTGGGGATAAAGTTGAATTTCAATTGAGCATGAGCAGAGCATTAAGGATGAGAAATAGGAACGGGAGTAAATGGTGCTAGTTACGCCCATTATGAATTCTGTACTTACAAAAAAAACATTAA
Organism: Escallonia herrerae; assembly: GCA_033070095.1. Lineage (NCBI taxonomy): Eukaryota > Viridiplantae > Streptophyta > Magnoliopsida > Escalloniales > Escalloniaceae > Escallonia > Escallonia herrerae. The sequence goes on along the minus strand of JAVXUP010001627.1, from coordinate 101,204 downwards.
ACATGATGTCTTTAGAAATTTTGGAAGAGGATAATATTGAAAAACAAATATCCAATCCATTACTCTCCTCAGGCTTGACATAGTATAGATTGGCAAGGATTCTTGATAGGAAATGTGTTTTGCAAACATATATGGTACTTAACTATACCTTGTATATAGAACGCATGAAAGTTTGAATAGTTTCCACTTTGTTCCTGTGCATTATTGCAGCACATCTAGTAAGAAAACGGAAAACTACAATCTTTAAGGGGCTTTCATACCTCGCACATCCATGCAGCTTTTGCAAATACAAACTTAGACAAGGCAGGCGCAGCACCTGAGGATAGGTTCCACGGGAGGGTACCAATTCTTCAATCTATGTCTCGCAAATCAATAGTTGGTTTAGACCACTAAAAAAGTAAAAACTTAGTAACCCACAGCTTTCCTGTTTCTGTTTTCTTCTTGTACTATTCAGAGCGAAAATTCTTGAGTACATATTTCCCTCCAGGTAATGTGGCGGGGTGGGGAATTTAGGGGAGGTTGTGAGAGCGAATTGTCGTCTGGGAACACTATCCAACCAAGAATCTTATATCTGATATGCTTGTAAGACATGTCCTCCTCCTCCTCTTCCTGATCCAGATAGGAAAAGCAGTTGTCTACCAAAAACATTGGCACGCGGATGATTTATCTACTGTTGGTACGCTTGGGCAATCCAGAAATGCATACACCTTAGCGGCCTTGAACTCAGTAGTATGAACTTGCCATGGGTCTAATACAAGTTTACTTCTTCTATTCGACACACATCGAGCGGTAATGCATATTCCGTTTAGATGACCACTGTCAAAGCCATTGGTTAAGGCCTTTAATTTTCACTACCTAAGAGATCTCAACCTCAGAGTTGCTTTAGCATATAGACTAAGCAGACCTACCAAAAGTTTCTCATTTTCATACTGTCTGATCTGATCTGTCCTACAATCGTGGATTATCCTAAGTTACGTATTTCAACTTGTGTAGGATTTATTTGTGTGAGAGGGTTTGACAGAACAACGGGCGCACCTCAACATCTGGCTCATAGATTGCATCGTTCCACAACGGCACCAATGAAGAGAAAAAGGAACAGGTGATGAGTAGGATGATGCCACAGAACTAATCGAAAAGGATTTCGATTTCAGATGATGTTTTGTTCCCTGCCTTCCTAGTAAGTACCTTGTGTGTTGCTTTTGGAAATGTGTATAGAACAGATTGATACAAGAAATGAGGAATAGTCAGGGTGGAATTTTTTTGACAGACTTCTAAACTCATGTTCCATCTTATATGACATAAACTCTGGCTTTTGAACTTCTGTTTCTCTTTGAAAATTATTGTTAGACCTTGTACCGGTTCCCATCTGTATTTTCTGACTAAAACCCAATGCAGTAATCTCGAGCCAAAGTTTTCGAGGTATACAAGTTTTCTGAAATTTGCGATGGAATAAATAAAAGCATCGAATTTCTAATGGGCTACTAGCTAAGTTTTCATCAATACACATTTTGCCAAACAATTTAGATGAGTACATGTTTTATGGTGTTTGTAATTTCCTTTTGACATGTCTGTTGCAAGTTTCAAAATTGCCAAGTCTGGAGTTTTGCTAAAAGTAGGAAAGTAGATTACATAGTTAGCGACCAAAGACCCAAAGTTCACCATTCTCGTGAATCCTCTCTCCTCTCAAGAACATAAAATTGAAGAGATGCAACATGGTGGAGAAGAAAATGGATCTTATGGAAAATATGAAAGAAGAGTGGAAAGTGTTTCCAATAGAAACTGCGCCACTTGATCCTTCGACCTTCACTATTGTTGAAGATGATTAGATCGTGGACTCGTTTTGCAATTATTATCTAACCGGGGATGAATTTAAGTTTTCAATTCAATCTTTATAACAATCGGTAGCCTTTTGCTGATAATTTTGCACTTTCTGCCGAGAAGGATGACATTGTCGTTAGCAAAAACACTTGTCACACAATAGGTCTGAAAATTTCGTTCATGTTCCCTAATGGACACTCATAATTGGTAATTTCCTCTACCTTAACCTTTAAAGCTTTAAGAAAGAAAGAGAAGGAGAAGGGAAAATTTATTTCATGTTCTCAAGTAGGCTTTTCTCGGAAATGGATTAGACTACTCATGCAATGCATTACAAGAGTCTCCTTTTCCGTTTTGGTTGATGGCTCTCCTACAGATTTCTTCAAACCCACTTGATCCTCTGTCTCCTACTTTTTTTATTCTATGCTCAGTATTTTCCCAGATCCTTCTTCGAGCACAAGAATATGGGGGTGTAGTAGGACTCAAGGTATCTCGGCATTCACCACCGATCAATCATCTAATTTTTGCAGATGATTCTATTCTTTTTCTCACTCTTACCCCGTTATGCTGCGAATTACTCAAAATTCTGTTTTGAAACTTATTTTCGCGACTCTGGACAACACCTAAATACTTCTAAATCCACTCTCTTTGTCAGTCCTAATACTGCTCCTCATCTTGCGGAGCTTTTCTCTCAAACTCTTTGTGTTCCCTTCAATCACACCGTGGGTTCTTACTTTGGGACGACCCTAGATGTGGTTACTCACCGTAAGGAGTTCTTTCTTCATCTGATTAACCGGATTCAACGAAGATGTGAAGGATGGAAAAGTCTCCTTTTGAATAAAGCTGGACGAGCTACTCTCATCAAATCTGTCCTTAGCTCTCTTCTTACCTACCATATGCAAGTTTTTCTTTTTCCAATAAAAGTATGCAAACAGATAGATGCCATATTCTCTAGGTTCTGGTGGTCCGGGGATCCGTACACTCATGGAATTCATTGGATCAATTGGAAACTCTCTGTGGCTGCCAATCTCAAGGAGGATTAGGTTTCTGGTCTACACAACTTCTGAATAAATGCTTACTAGCTAAAACCAGTTGGCGTATGATCGATGAACCTACAACTCTTCTCTCAACTCTTTTTCGAGACAAGTACTGCCAATCAAAAACCTTTTTGGATGTCAACCTAACCTCAAGGGCCTCCTGGGGATGGCGAGGTATCCTGGTAGGAAGAGATGTCATTTTGCAAGGAAGCAAATGGCAAGTTGGTAACGGTCGACAGATACAAATATGGAAAGATAATTGGCTCCCATCAACTACTCCCATTCCTCCTCCCAATCACCTCACTACTCCAACGCCACTGCACTTTGTATCAGATTTCACTCAAGGAGGTAAATGGAATGACTGCCTTATTCGAAACATATTTCCGAACCACATTTCAGAGCAAATCCTGGATATCTATATTTCTCAAGGAGGATTTCCAGATTGTCTTTTGTGGACAGCTACGGTAGATGGCCGGTTTTCAGTCAGTATTGCTTATACTAGGCTCTACAATAATCTCAATCCGAATGCATCACCATCTTCTACACCTTTGTTCACTAGCCTATAGAAATAAGACTGTGAAGCAGTAAGGAAGACAGGATGGGGTCTCCACCGTGATTGAGATATTTTGTTGTAATTAATTAGATCTCAGTATGTACATACAAACACTGTTTTCTTTGCTTTTGATGAAATGCAGTTCTCACTTTTAACCCAAAAAACCTTGAAAGCTGTCACTTGGCTAAGCATCAACATTTGTTACGTGAAGTGATTTATACTAATCCAAAACGTCTGCTTAATTATATTGTAGGAAGTAGCATGTACGGTTTTATATGATATGTCATCCTAGTATACTTTTCACTTTTGCAAGATAATTTTAGGAAGCAAGAGACTGCTAATTGAAGCATTCTCACTACTTTTGCATGTAAAGCAGGATCTCCGATATCTATGGACTCGAATCTTCCTGATTCAGATATGTGTGCTTGTATTGTAGTGGGTACAGGTTTAGCTCCTTTTCATTACAGTTTGGGAGAAAAACTTGTTACTACTACGATAGTTGTGACGACTTTGTACCATTTATGGATTAAAGCTTTGCACTATTGAATAACAAAAAAAAAAAAAAATCTTTTCTTGAAAACACAACTGCTAACACATTCACGATTATTTGCCTACATAAGTGATTTCCTCCTTTCTTTTAACCCTCTTTTGTTGCTTCCCTTCAGTCAATATGTGCTTCTTATTTTAATAGTTGGTTCTTCAAATTTTCCTCTAAAAATTTTAACGATATCGTTTTTCTATGGATCTAGGTTCCTTTGTTCACGACAAGTTGTTTGTTCAATTCCAGGTTCAACTTTCTAGCAAGGGCATTCAAAGTGCTGCAACCTACGTGTGGCTGAATAAAATTCTTTTCGTTCTGTTAGTAAGTTAGTTTCTTTATCATTAGGTGAAGAGGGTTTATACGGTGGTTGACCAGAGTCACAGTTTGGTGCTGGTTCAACTTTTAGTTAGGGGGTCAAGTTTGGTAGCTATAATTTGTCATCTGGGTTGTGCTTCTCCTTTTTTCCCTTCCTAATCCCCCGCTCCCTTCCAACCTTTCCTCTCCCTCATCAGCTATGTTTTGACTCCTCGTAGTTTTCTCTCTATTGTTGAGGTTAGTGTGCATTTGGGTTATACTCAATTAATCTGGTTGTTGATAGGAGTATCCAACCTGTCCATCCCTTTCCATCTTCCTTTCTAGGTTGTTAACTAATAATTGTATTGTTCTTCTGATATGTTTTTGTATGATTTTGATAATCTTTGTTTGTACTAGTATAGCCTGTAATCTTAGAGCTAGTACCTGCGGTCGGGGAGGCCTAGCTAGGGCCAAGGAGGTCGCACTGGAGGCCAAGAGAGAGTTACCCCATGTAGAGTAGCAGCAGCAGAATCCAGAGCCCATGGGTATAGTTTTGAACATGAGGAACCAAATTTTGACTCTGATGACTCAGAATCTGGCCCATTAGCAATAGGGAGTACATAACTCGATTCATCCACAGCCACAACCTCATAAGGGAGTACCCAGAGTGAGTTCAACAAGCAGAACACAGCCAAATTTAGGGGATCAATGGACCCTATAGAGGTAGAGGGTTGGATTATCGAGATAAAGAAGATCTTCTGGGCAAATCATCGCAGTGAGAAACATAGGGTAAAACTTGCTATATATAAGCTGAGGGGCGATGCAGACAAGTGATAGAGATGGTAGAGATGATAAGACTCCTCAAGAGTTGGCCGATATAACTTGGGAGTGGTTCAAATAGTTATTTTACAATTAGTACTTTTTGCAAACTACCGTGAACAAATGCTGATAGAGTTAACAAACATGACGCATGCGGATTAGGATTTGATGGACCAATTTGAGATGGGTTCTCCCGTCTCGCTAGGTACGCAGTGAGGATGTTGTGATAGAGGCAGATAGATGTAAGAAGTTTGAGTGGGGGTTTCGACTTGGATTGAGAGATTAGGTGATCTTGGCTTGATTCACGAGCTATGTGGAGTGTCTAAAAAAGGTACGTGCTTCGGAGCAGTCCAAGTCTGACAATAAGAAAAGGTATGAGTAGAGGAAGGGTGGCCAGAAGAGAGACATGTTGGAGTCTTTCCTACAAGGCAAAGTTATAGAGGCTGAAAAATGTCAGCATTTTTTGCAGTTAGCAGGATAGGGTGCTCAAGGCCAAAGGATAGGGGAAGTCAGGGATTTGGGCCCACTTCGACTCAGGGATTGGGGTTTGACCAAGGCAGAGTACGGGGTTTAAAGGAGGCAGGAACCAGACCAGCTCAGATACTGGATTTAGACTACCGCAGAGCCCCTTATATCGATCTACATAGAGTGCTGGTCAGGAAACCAGGTCAGCTTCCCAGGCCACTCCTTGTGCTACGTACAGGAAGAGCCGTGGTGGTAGTTCATGCTGCAAACATACCGAGGGATGTTTCAAGTGCTGCAGTATGGAGCATTAGGTTCGTAACTGTCCATCTACTAGTGAAAATCAGTTAGCTTTTCGCCCCGTACCTCCAGTCTTACAAAGAGTTGTACTCCTTATCAGGAAGGAGGAAAAAATCAAACTCAGCAAGCTCAAGCTCAAGCTCAGTAGGGGTAGAGGCCTAGGACATCAATTCGTGTCTTTGTTGTATCTGCTTAGGATGCTGCAACATCTAATGACATTGTATCAGGCACACTTCTGCTCGTGTATTCTTTTATTCTAGAGCATCATATTCCTTTTTACCGCTTACTTTTATGCGGCGGTTAAGGGTGAAAACTCTTCTTTTAGAGACTGACCTTACATGGGCACTCCGATTGGAGAGTCTTTGATAGTTTTTATTGTTCTCTGTGATTGTAATATTCGTATTAGGGATAGAGACCTTCTTATGGATCTCATCCCATAAGCTATTAGGATTTGTATATCAAAGTGGGCATGGATTGATTATCTTCCAATCATGCCTCTGTGCATTGTCATGGAAAATTAGTCGTTTTGTCTGGGTCAGTCTGAGTTTGTTCATGAAGTACATGTTTTAATTTTATCTGATAGAGATTTGCATTTTACTTCGAAGTTCTGGGCGAGTTTTTTTTGAATGTTATAGGGATTGACTTTAGATTTGGTATTGCTTTCCATCTCCAGACAGATGGCCAGTCAGAGGACTATTCAGCCTTTGGAGGACATGCTGAGGGCTTGTGCTATGGATTTTTAGGGTAGCTGAGATACCCATTTATAGTTGTTTGAGTTTGCATACAACAATAGTTATCACGCCAGCATCTAGATGGTGCTTTCGAGGCTTTGTATGGTAATTATGCTGAAAAGAGGTTAGTGAGGGTAGACTTATTGGCCTGGATTTAGTTCAGGTGAGAAGGTTGATCTAATTTGATCACGCATGAGAGCATCACAAGACAATCGAATGTACGTATGCCTCTAATTGTATGTGAGATTTGGAGTTTATAGTCGGCGATTGAGTGTTTCTTAGGATTTCTTACTGGAATGGAGTAATGCATTTCGAGAAGAAGGGAACATTAGAATAATTATCGGTCCTTATGAGATTCTTGAGTGGATTGGACTACTAGCTTATCATTTAGCATTATTTGTCTCATGTCCAAATTGTGTTTTATGTGTCAGTTTTGAGGAAGTAAGTTTGTGATCCGACTCATGTGTTGCATTATCGTCACAATGATGTTCAGGCTTGAGTTATGAGGAGGTGCCAAGGAAGATATTAGGTTGGCGCGAGATTAAGTTCTTATAAGTTGGGAGCGACATGTGAAATGCCTATCCTCATATGTTTGATACTGCAGGTAAGTTAAATTTTGAGGATAAAATTATTAGAAGTTGGTAATAATGTGATTCCCCGAACCTACCATTGAATTTATGGTACTACTTACTTATTATTATCAAATTAATGACAGTGTTGCAAGTGATTTTATTTGGGGTCTTTAACGACCATTGATGCAAGTAATATTATTTGGGACCTTTAACGGCAATTTTTAAGATTCATGAGTTGCAAATGATTGAAAGGGGGTGCAATAGTGAAGTAAACAAATAATTGGTGGGGTGGGGGGGGGGGGGGGAGGGATAGAAAGGTATAAGAGTATTAGGAGTCAATACGAAAATAAAGGAAATTCTCCCATTTAGGTTTCTCTATAACGGCTGAAATAGGGGGTGATAATGGATTTGACCTTAGGCTTTTTAAAAGGAGTTAAAGGGGTGAAGGCCATTAGTTTAGGGAATTCAAGAGCCAAAAGAAGGGGAAAATCTACCGGAGAGAAACTGAATTGAAATAGGTTCTTGGGACTGAATTTGATCAGCAAAATTCTGGCGATTGGGTTTGATTTTTCGGTAAGCCGTCACCTAATTCATTGTACTTCTTGTGTTGGTTTACTGTATGTTCAGTACTGTGTATATGTGTAATGTGCGTATTGTGTGTGAAAAGGGGCTGCCAAAGTAGCCATGGTGTGTGTAGTGCCTCGTCTATATATGTGGGTATGTGTTGGGTGCATAAATAGTGTGCGAGTGTATGTGCGTGTGCAAGAGTGACGGGGTGCGTGTGAATTGATAGGTGTACTGTGTGTGAGTCGTATGTGTCTCGTGAGTGTGTGTAGGTAAAAAGGATAAATAGGTGGGGGAGGGGGAGGGGGAGTGGGGTTATCGAGTGTGCATGGGTGAGTGTTGCGTGTGGGGGCTGCCTTACAGTCGTGGGTTTGTGTGTAGTATGTCAATGCACGTATGTCTATTTGTAATATACATGTGGCAGTATGTGTGTAGTGTTTGTATGCAGTGTGTTGTGGTGTGTCTCTGTGAGATACGTGCATGTGTGGGTATAACATATGTGACAGTGTGTGTAGCTAGCGGCGGAACCATGATTTCAATTCAGGGGGTGTTAAAAATATATCAAAGTCAATAAATTTTTTTTATAAGTAAAATAACACAAAAATAAAGTGCACTTTTCAATAATACACATAAAACATACTAAATATTTTTCACCACTAAGAACTTTTACCATGCCTGAGGCATAGGAAAAGTCAACAGTTACAACCTACAATCATGATAATCAAGCAGGTTAGTAACATTTTTCACTGAAAAATGTTTGCGAGTGTGCTTTCTCACCGTGTGTGTGTTTGTGTTTACGAGTGTGCTTTTTCTTAGGAGATTCCTCTTTTTTTTTTGGGTGGGGGCCTGGGGGTTCAACCTTTGAACTGTTATTTCCTCTTTTAATTAGGTTGAATTTATTTTTACTAGTCTGTTCTTCCTTAAATTTCACAGAAATTTTGCCCAATTTTTCTTCTAATATTTTTTGCTCTCTTTCTTTCTCTTCCCTTTGAACACAGCTGACTGGGTTAGAGACAATTGAAGGTAAAATTGAAATCAAGGAAGAGAGCTGAAAAGAGGCTGACATCCTTAATGAGAAAGCTCGAGTATCTGAACATATCATATGTTTTAGATGAATCATAGAACCTAAGCTTTTTGGACAAGAGTAAAATTTCATATGTTTCATCTACAGCTTCTAACAAAGACCAAAGAACAAGAAAACAAAGAACCTAATACCCAATCTTCACTCTCCAGAAAATGTGTCAATGTAGAGCCAGTGAAGAAGACAGAATCTAGAGTCCCTAAAAAGTTCAGAGAATTTGAAGCACAATGTTTCACAAGCTACATTTTCTAGCCAAATTCATAGCAGTCTCTCATCATACGAAAAGAACTCGGGTTCTTACTTCTTCGGATACAGCCATTTCTGAAGAATCTGATGAGATTGATTCAGATTTCAGGCCAAAAAGTACGATGATTTGAAGACTGATAAACATAGGTATGTCTTAGACTAAGACTTTCAATTTGAAGTTCGAACCTTACTAGAGTTGGCCGGAGTTGTAGATCTAGGCAGACTAGATTAGATCTGGCCAGAGTGGTGAGGCTGTGAGGGCAGCCGACCGCCGTCCATGACCGGTGACTGAGGCTTAGGCGCCATGACCGGTGAGGTTCGTCAGTTCCTTTGTCGGCTCGTAGATCTAGGCTAGATCTGGCTGGAGTTGGTGAAGGCTTTCGGGCTTCGATCGTCATCCATTACTGGTGACCGGTGACCGGTGACTGAGGCGACGTAACCGGTGACTATGAAGTGAAACGCCGACCGCCATGGCCTTGAGACGTTGAGACGGTGAGAGGTCGACGGTCCGCGGTCGTGACCTGAGAGAGTGAAAATAAAACTATATATATATATATATATATATATATATATATATATTATTTTTTGTATAAAATCTGAGGGGGTGCATTAGCCCCCCCCTCGTACAAGTGTAGTTCTGCCCCTGTGTGTAGCCATGTGCGTACAGCCATGTGTGTGTGTGGGGTGGGGGTGGATCGGTGGGTGTGTTGTCTGTGAACTGTGTGCGTAATAGGTGCATAGCGGGTATGAGTATGTGGCAGTAGGTGTGGGTGTGTGCAATCGTGTGGGTAGGGGTTTAAGTGTGTTTGTGTGTAGACATAAAGTAAGTGTGTGTGTGTGTGTGTGTGTGTAGAGGTATATCTATGGCTATGGTGTATGAATGTATGTATGCATGTCTATGGGTGTATACACAATGAGGGTGTTAACAGATGCAATGTGCGTGTGTGCATATGTATTATGTGTATGTATTTTTGAATGCGTAAAATGTATGTTGTAGGGTGGGGGGGGGAGGGTGTTAACAGATGCAATGTGCGTGTAGCTAGTAGTGTGGTACCATGTGTAGTTGTAACCTACGCTTGTGCCGGTGTACCCTGTGCTTGCACATGTTTACTCCGTACTGGTATAGTCGTCTGAGTTATGAATTTACAATAACATTTATTTACTGCCATTGAGACCTTATTATTGTGCCTTAGTGGATTATTGAAATTCATGTTAATGCTCATCTCTTATTGCACATCGAGAATCAAATTACATGTTGATTCAAAAATTATTGTTCTTTTGTATATATATTGACATGAGATAGTATATTGAGGCGTTATAAGGATGGTCTATGTTGGAGCATTATAAGGATGGTTTGTATTTGGGTGTTATAAGGATGGTCCATTTACTACGTGGGATGCAGGCTAGTCCATATGCATATGTAGTTGCCATTTTTACTGTGCACTGCCTGTGTGGCTTTGCTATTGCTCATGTTCAATGTTAGCTGAAATTGTCTACATTGTTTCCGAAAGTGATTGTTTTGACATCTGATCAAAGGGATAAAATTGGAACTCTTTCCAACATTGTTATCATATTAATTGTGATCATTTGAAAACTCTTCTGATTGTCATCGATTTGAATTTAAGAATCGTTTTGTTTTCACTTTCTTCGGTTCTTGAACGACCATACTGAGTTCTCTAAAGCTCACCCTTATTTATTCCTTTTGTTGGTAATGATTACTAGTAGATTGGTTCAGATGGGTTTAGAGCTTGAGTGAAAAATTAGAGTATAATTGTTTTGATTAGTTGAACCCCTAAGTGGATTAACATTATTTAGCTCACCTCTATCGAGAACCTAAACTTGGTCTTTTCCTTTATGATTATTTATTTTACATAATTTGAGTTATTGCATTAATAAGAAGCTCTGACATATATTAGAAGTTGTTTATTGAATCAATGCTATTCATGTCATTAAGTAATTGATTGAATGTTTGTTTAATGCTCTGGGTATTACTTGTTTGAAGGACTAAGACTTAGTCCTGCAGACACCTCAATTTGTAATCATTAATAATTAAAATAAACTATGGGTTTTATTATTTATTAGAGTGCATTATTAATTTTAGGTCTAGTAATGTAAACTGATTAATTAATTTAGTCCAGTCCAGTTTAATTGTCCAAGTCTAGCCTAGTTGCATGTCTAGTCTATCAGTTTAGTCCAATTGTGTCAAGTGCAGCCAATCCAGTCAGTTTAGCCAAATTAATCAAGCCCGGTCCATTAGATAACTAGCCTAGTTAGTTAGTTTTAGTCCAAGTTAAGTTCAAAAGATTGTGATTGATTAGATGACTTGGCAATGTTTTGTCATTTACCCTTGATATATGTGATCAATCATTAATTTATATGAAATTTGGACACAATTTTCGAATATGATTCATCCCAGTTGTATTTTTAGAGATAATTACCGAATCAAGGGCAGAGAATGCCCCAAAATTTGGAAAAAATATTTTTGGGGTGAACCGGCCGGTTAGCGGTCAACCGGTCAGTTAGTTGACTTTTTTCAAACTTTGAATTTTTATCATATATTCAGCTCTATCACTTACAGATTGAGATTGTCATCCTTATCATTTTTGATACCCAAACCTCTATAATGGGTCTTTGGGCTATATTTTCAAAGACAAACTTTTTCTCTCTAAAACTTTTATACTATTTCTTTCATAGAAGTAGTAGATCATCTCTAAAGGGAATTTTGCACTTCATATTCATTTCTATATACACAAGTCACATGCATCATGGATTCATCATAAGGAATGCTGAATTCTTCTAAGCGAGCGCCTTCTTGAGGTATATTTATAGTTTTCTAGATTAGCTTAGGTAATAGAGTGTATCTCACTTCTCGTAATCACATTTCAATTCGAAAACATAAAAAAATTCTTTTACATTTTTTTTGTCTACGTCTAGGGTCAAAATGTAGGCTACTTCCCATAGGATCAAAGTCGAATTACGTTGGTTTTGATTCTGATCAGTTCGATTGGATGCATTGGCAATTCGACTCCTGATGTCGAGTTCAAGCCAAAAACAAAAAAAAATAACTTAGGGTTAATGTTATCATAATTTGCATGCTATGTGTTCTTAACGCTAAAATTTAATAAAAATAAAATAGAGACGAAAATGGCACGGCGGATGCCTAACACCTTCCCGTTCAATAGACTAGTTGTCCGTTTGGACAGCTTTCGAGCCATTTTTAGGGTTTCTCTTACTTTTCTTTAAATTAATAAGAAGACGACTCCAAATAAAATCGTCGAGAGAATTTTTCCAAGGCTGTTCACTACAAGTCATTCCTTTAATACCTTAGGATATTTCCTTTACGTAGGTTCTTAAATTGCAGCTAGCAACCATCACTAACCTGCAGATTTACGGAAATCATTTCGTCATCAAGAAGCTGAAAAACAAGTTCTTTAAAAGTCAATGATAATTGAATCAAGATGTCGTATCAAACCAATCATGTCTTCAATTTCCTTTGAAAAGTTTATTGGTGTGAATTGGTAAACACGTATGGATATATAGTTCGAAGACAAGGAGGATGATACCAGCAATGGTGGTGGAGTTTGGCGTTGGGCTTAATTGTCCCGAACACCCCTAGAACCACCTTGAAATTAGAATCAAAAGGGTCAAAATTTAGAGCTGAAAGACTTTGCAGCAACAGGGGCAAATGTAGTGGAGCAACAACATTCACAGGCACAGCACGGGGGCGTGTGAGCGGTTAAGAGGATTTGCAATTAAGATGCGTGAGCAACTCTTAAGTGCAGTTTTCTAAGTTGATATCTCAGATTAACTACAATATAAGTTAGACCAATAATGTAGAAAGAGAGTTAAATTCCAAATTTATGTCTGGATTAGCTAGGCATTAATTATGGTTATTTTAAGTCATTTCCTTTTTTTCAAAAATGTTGCGTTTCTGTTGTAACCTCCTTATAAGGAGACTTGCATGTGGACGGTGAAATCAAGTGAAAATTTGCGACAATATATTCCTTTATCTCCTTCCTCTTTGTTGCTCTATCTATCTTCATCTACCATTTATTGATTATTCAAAGAAAAATGCACAAATAATCCACATAACCAATTGAAAATCACCAAAGTCTAACAATTGATATCTAAAACGAAGTTTCAATCACCTTAGGAAATTCGTTCCCACCACCCACAAATGGACGAACATGTTAGTTTAATGGAAGCTCAATTTTGCTGATCACTTTGAGGCCATTACTGACAAAGTGGATGAACTAAAGGACACCATCTCAGATATTCTAGACCTTAAAATTTTGGTTGACCGACTCAAAGAAGAGCTGCATGTAGTGATGCAATCTTTGGCAGAGTTGTAACCGATGATGCATGAGCTAGTAAATGGAGGAGGGAGGGAGATAATGTTCAAAGCAGACCAGACAGCATAAAGGGTCTAAGTACCCCCACAGGGAGTACTTCCAATCCCTACCCAAAACTTCCAAAAATTGAATTCCCTAGGTTCTGTGGTGAGGATTCTTATGGATGGGTAAGAGAAAAAAAAAAGGCAATTTGAAATTTTAACTTGCTGATGAAAATTATAAAGTAAATTTTGCCTTTGTGCATTTTGAGGGACATGCGGAATACTGGTTTGGCACCTAGATTAGGGCCAAGGGCAGGGTATTATGGCCTGAATTTACAAGGGATTTAAATGCACATCTCGCTAGATTGTTGAGGGATGTGAATTTCACAAGCTCAAGAAATACACAACTGTTTAAAATTACTACAATGATTTTGAAAGCCTGAGGTCCATATCAGTTAGTGAATGATGCAAGTTTGAGGAAGAATATTTCATTCAAAGTTTCATCAGTGGTTTAAAGGATGAAATAAGGCCGGAGATAGAGAGAGAAGTTTAAAGTGTATAATCTGTCTAGGGCCATATTTTATGCTAAAAAGTAGGAAGCCAGTTTACAATATTCTTTGCATGCTCTCAAGGTTGTTACCAAGCTTAATATACCAAACACTGCACCATCCTTCACTACTGCTATATCTTAGGCTAACAGCAATAAATGAAGAACAAAGCCTCAAATAAGTAAATCTCACTGCTTTGTGCCTATGCCTTACCTCAACCAACAACAACTCATGATCACCAGAATGCCACCCTACACACACTTACAAATTCAAACCAGCACCCCCTCCCCCCACCCAACCCCCACGGGTTATTTTGATGACCAAAGGAAAAACGGCCTGTGCTAATGGAGTGATCATGAGCTCTTCACATTAACAATATTTGTAAGCACAGGCCGGTCTCCATGCTTGTGGTGATGAAGAGTGTGTTGAAGATCCATCTTCAGTATATGATCAAGAGGAACAACCACCAAAGGATGTCAAAGTAGAAGAAAACAAGGAAAAAGTTGAGATCACAGTGAATGCCATTACTGGCAGTACCTCTCATAACATCTTTAAACTTTGGGAAAGATATGGCCAAACAATGTTCATAATTCTAACTAATACTGGGTTAACCCACGATTTCATTGACCCTGCCACGGTGTCTCGTCACCCCTACTGCCCCACTGACTGTTATGGTTCACATGGAAATAAAAATAGCAGTGGTTCAGTATGCATCGAATTCACATGGATAATGCAGGACCATGGGTCTCAATCTAGTTTGATGTTGTTGCCCCTTGGGGGGTTGCGACTGTGTTTTGGGACTACAGGGGTTGGAAGGGCTGGGGGCAGGTCTAGTTTGATTTCCAAGCTATGACTAGACTATCACCAAAGGAGGGGGAACTATGACTTTTCGTGGGGGTGATGGCAAGGCTGGCATCAAAATATTGTCAGCTGATGCCATGCATAAGTACCTCACAAATAACCCAGGAGCCTTGTTTAATCAAGTCTACACCTTAAGAACAGTTCCAACTGAAATACACCATGAACCACAGCTCACTGCCTTATTACATGAATCTAGGGGTGTATTTAACCCAAATTTAATATTATAAAAATTATTTTTGCACGGGCATCTAAAGCTTCTCACTCCAAATGGCTTTTATTGTCACTTGTTAATAACATGATTTCAAAAATTAAAAACCGAGCAGAGTAAGAGAGCTAAAGTTTAGAGTGAATTTGTCCATTCTCTTATTATGCATTGGCAATCATAAGTTACCTCCTAGTTGACCACCTTTTAATGCTTATAACTTTTGCGACACAAAGACCTACATGTTCCAATGGCTATAGCGGCTGAAACAAATAAAATAGCAAATACAACCTAATAAGTACACTCACAATACTGACAACAGTCATTCGAGGAAATGAAATGTGGAAATGGGTCCTCACGTGAGATTTTTGTGTTGTTTTAGGGTACCTAGGTGTATTTGACCCCAAATTCGATATTATGATGAACTTTACTTTTGCACGCACGTCGCATGTGCCTCAGTAATTCGTCTTCTGCTATGGCAAATAATTAATGGCTTTTCCTGAAAGCATGATAGCCTTTCACACACCAATAAGTTGGCCACATACACAATTGATCCCTCAATTGAAAGTTTGTCAGTTCAAATGGCTTTTAATGTTAGTTGTTAATAACATAACTTCAACCTTTGAAAACAAAAGCAGACTGAGAGAGTTAAAATTTAGAGTGAATTTATCCACTCTCTTCTTACACACCGACAATAATAAGTTATCTCCTAGTTGACCACCTTTTAACACTTACAGATTTTGTAACACAACAAACCCATCGGTTCCGATAGCGGCTGAAACTAAAAAAATAACAAATACAACCTAAGAAATACACCCAGGATACTGATATCAGTCTTTCAAAGAAATGGAATGTGGAGATAGCTCAAATGACCGATGGAAGCGCACAGGGGCGGATCCAGAAAGTCTAATCGAGGGGGCCAAAAAGTCATAATTTTTTTTAATGACTAACATAAAAAATTTGGAAGGTTTAAATTCAGATAAAACATGAAAAATAAAAATATATATTGTGATTAGGTCATTATTAATTACGTTAAATACAAAATAAATTGTTCAATTTGACAACTAATTATATATTTTTACTATTCATAGTGACTTATTTGACTTTGTAAGATTAGTCAATAACAAATTACTAATCTTGCAGAAAGAAACTTAATTCTTAATGTGTAGATGTATTACTAATATAATTATCAATTTTATAAATACAATAATAACGTATACGTTAACATACTATAAGAATTTAAAACTAAAAAAAGAATTAATCTTGATCTCCATGTGTTTTTTTTTTATGTAATCTGAAGTTTTAGAATCTAAATTTTGGAAGAATGAAGATGATGAAAGGTAATGAAGTTTTAGAATCTAAGTTTTATGAGTAATACAAATATGGGTGGTCGGCCCCGGAAGCGCGACTACTTCTTAGGAACACCAAGCTTGGTACTCTCTATGTTGTTTTCATTTTATTTTTTAGTTTACATGTGGCATGCATGCATATAGGCTATACGCAAAGAAATATTGTATGGAACAATTATTTACAAGAACTTCTTTGTTTCACACATAATTTGTTTTTTAACATGCAAGATCAGTTTTTCTCATTTTATATACACACCCTAGATGCATAAATAGGATGACAACACTAATTTTTTCCGAATTTCTTGTTTAGTCTTCCGACATTCCCAGGTAACCGAGCGATGTCTCGTCGGCAAACAATTGACATGTCCTAGTCCACAATTTTGGTGGGGTTACTAATTTCTAAATTTTCTCAAAACACATATGTAAAGTGATAGATTCCTCGAGTACAATGCACAACCTTTTTTATTTATAAGCATTATTTCTCCTTCTATATGTGCAGTGTGTATATGCGTCTATATGTCAAGTCTCCGTTTACTGTTTAAATTTGTACTTTCAAGAAGCTTTTGGTTTTTGTGTGCGTGCGTGGGGGAGGGGTGGGTGTAATTAATAAGTTGTAGATTTGGATGCCTGCCTATATACTTGGTCCCTTAAACCATTGTACCACGGCATAAAATAACTCATTGTACCACATAATGTTATGCTTTTTGGTGGGTAAAAGTGTTTTTTCACTGTTGTAAAAATATATACCGCATAATATACTTACATTTTAAAGTTACAGCATCATTCGGCTAGCAAAGAATCCTTATCCAAATTTCAATATTGACTTTCAAGCATCGATCAAGGAATTGAAGATTGTTAAATTTAGAGGAGTGACATCCTTGTCAACGTTGTATTCAAGTTTTTTTTCCCCATTGTGCGGCCTACACAAAATCAAATTAGATTACCAATATCGTCCATCTATCTTGGGTATCCTATCGAATTTGACTATTAGCTTATTGATCTGCATATTGCTCATGAGAAGTGGATCATTTCATAAGGTAAAAGAATCGGCGTAAGATTTTTCACAGATTCCTTCACTTGCTCGTCGTAGTCTGGCAAAGTTACAATAATTTAAACCAAGATAATCGAGCACGCAAACCACTCCAAAGTCTTGTAGTTCGATATTTTCTATGAACTTAACTTTCAAAATTCATTGCTCATGCTTATTTAAACCCCTAATGTCTTTTAGTCAACAAAGATATTGGAATATTGTTCATAAAGGCATAGTAATGGCAAAATTCTCCATGTGCGAAGGAGGCTAACACTCGTGTGTTAGTAACAAACTCTGATTAATAAGGTTGTTTGGGTATTAAATGCCCCAAAGAATGGTTTAAGAACAAATTAGAAAAACTGTTTTCTCTTTCCTTGATGTCAAACTTTATGGTTTGGCTAGAGTTGAGGTTGGTTATTGGGTAATGAATCAGTAGCGCGTGAATCTGTCACTTTATGTGACAGGTTTTATTTAGCAAATTCATGCAACCTAGAGTCTAATGTTTTTTTTGTCATTCGACCAGAAGAAAGTTATCCAACCATATTTAACTTGGCTCAAGATTTTTGGACAAAA
Organism: Escallonia herrerae; assembly: GCA_033070095.1. Taxonomy (NCBI): domain Eukaryota; kingdom Viridiplantae; phylum Streptophyta; class Magnoliopsida; order Escalloniales; family Escalloniaceae; genus Escallonia; species Escallonia herrerae. The sequence goes on along the minus strand of JAVXUP010001627.1, from coordinate 83,293 downwards.
AGACATTCGTTCAGATTGGAAACACCCCCATCCCCCCCCCCCCCCACCCCCAAAATAAAAAAGGAAATGAAGAAAGGAACCCTAGAATTGTTACCTTAAAGGGAGGCCGTCGTTGGTAGTTGAGAAAAAAGCTTGTATTGCTACTTACTCTGGGTTTTTCGTATGTTTGTTTCGGCATGACAAAGCATACCAAGTGCTTTTGTCGTTCAAGGACATAATAATACTATCGTATATTTCAAATTTGTCGCTGCCAATCTTAGGATGAACGTACGTACTTGCCGGTCACAACATACTCGCGACAAAGAATGTTAACCCTAGCGAACATCGTTAATTACCATATATAGGAAGTCCGTTAGGATTGGAAAATAGGTCGACTTTGACGACATTGCCCTCGACAGGTACAGAACCTTGGTCCTAGTATATCAGTAGCAGCAGTGATACTCGCAAGAGGCGTACGAACAATAATACTAGAGTCAACTCTCTATGAATGTACAGATTTTTAAGAAAGCGCTCATAAATGAAAGTTTTCTCATGTCTGTTTCCAAATGATTGTGTACTTTTCTTGTGCCCATGTTTGTCTTTTAACCCTCAGACAACATTAACCATGGGACTTTAGTCTTTAATATCCATGACTATATTGGGGATAATTGTTAAACTTCCGTCGTAATTGACAAAATAATTAGAACGGCTTATGAGCAGAGTCTCATTATAGTAAAAAGAAAAAAAAATAAAAAAATTTGGCTATTACCCAGGTTGAAGAAATCTTCCTCCTACCCCTTCATGTAGCGACAATTAATGGTTGTTAAATGTTTCTAATAGCTTTCATTTAATGAAGTTAAGAAAGTACTATTACAAGTTATCGCTAAAAGTGTTAACAGAAAAGTCACTGAAAATATGTAGCGACTATTAATTGTCACTATATAAGGGGTTGGAGGAAAATTCCTACAACCAGAGTAGTAGCCAAAGTTTGTTCAAAAAAAATTATTCTAACCCATAATTTGCCCACACACGAAATGCGAGCCAGTCCTAGATAGATCTTAGTAATAGTGTCGGCCGTTTACGGATCTTTTATAAAAGCATCAAAGTCAAAATAAATTAAAAATGAGGAAAGGCCCACATCTTTAATTTATATATCGAAGCTTATCAGATGTGGAATTTATATCTCAACACCTCATCACTGTAGGTAAAACTATAAAAATAAACTTTGGCTGCTATCCCGGTTGTAGGAAAGTGACAATTAATAGTTACTAAATATCTCTAGTGACTTTTCTGTTAACACTTTCGACGACAACTCTTAATAGCACTTTTTTAACGTCACTAAATAAAAGTCACTAGAAAGATTTAGCAACCATTAATTATCTCTATATGAGGGATAGGAAGAAGATTCCTTCGACCCGAATAGTAGCCAAAATTTTTCCAAACTATAAAGCCGCTGTCTCCATTAGTTTACCAGAGGATCCCTCTAGAATCGAACGCCTGTTAGCTGCCAGGCCAGGACTCCGCTATAAATATCCCCTACCACCACACTCCTTCCCTTCACACCTGCTTAACATCAACCCCCACACACCCACCCACCCACGCGCACACACACACATACATACACAAAAAAAGGAGGAGAGAAAATGGAACGTGGAGAAGGCTCCGACCAACAGCCCAAGAACACCAACTACAACTCTAGAACAGCAGACCCTGGTAAATCAAGCCATCAAAAGCTTATTAGACAGCTTCTGATGTATCTTTATGTTCAGTTCATTGTATAATATTGGTGCAAGAGGTTGGATTTCTTCGCACCTTAGATGGATAGATTCGCATGCAATGGGCTCCTTTTTTCCTTTCCATGGGGGCATGTTACGTTGTTCTTCTTCCTTTTCATCATTTACAACTTTTGCATAGGTTTTCTCTCTACATGCATGACTTGTTAAAAGAAATTTTTTGCATGTAAAGGGTGGTTACACCAGAGGCGGATCCAGAAAATCTGATCGAAGGGGTCCAAAAAATGATAAAAAATTTTAATTGCCTCTAACTAAATTTGCTATTTTATAGATGAGTCAGCGAATGGGCAAAAATATAAGAATAAAAAGAACAGTCAAGACGAGAATCATGTAGCGAGGACAAGGACACTACGCACGAGAGTATACTTTCGTGACTTGGTTTATCTTTTTAGAGGTTAAAAAAAAAATGGCGAGGACAAAGCAATAGACATACAGATACATGTAAAAAATTAACCTCTTTTTGAGTAAAAATTCAGATTAGGCAAATGTTTTCACAACATATATTATTTGATTGTTTACACTTCCATTTGTCACTTGGAGCTCTTTCTCTTGTCAGCACATGCAGGAAGGTCCCAAAAACTGGGGTGGCCATGGCACCCCCCGGTCATGCGGAAGGTCCGCCACTGGGTTACACCCTAGTTTCCCTTAATGTTGAGATCTGCTACATTTCCTTCCTCTCTTCTTATTTGATGTTTCTTTCTTACTTGATCTTGTTGTCTCTCAATCTCTCCAAAGTGGGTGTTGTGGGCGTGGCTCACATGGCTTCCACCATTGAAACAATGGTTGGATGCATGAAGAAGTTCATGCTAGACTAGTAGCCCTCAATCCAACGACTCGTTTAAGAGATTTAATTAGATCATCATACATATAGAAGTTTTTCGTTGAATTTACATATAGAAGCAACTAACAAACAATTAATCTTGTTCAATATGCATTGCGCCATGCACGATCTACATACACTGTTAAGATTTTCCAAAGAATCAGCACATAACGAGAATCGTCACTGTCATTATTATAATTTTTGCTTGCTGGTTCACCTTTCACACTTAAATTTGAAATAATAAACTGAGAACAAACCCTGTTTTATAGAAATACAAAAAGATGGCATACTTGGGCTTAAGCATTGATATGTGATGTCTCACGTGAAACTGTGGGACAGGGCAATGTTAATATTGGTTTCGTGTGTTAATGACGTGATTAAGGACATATGTAAAGTTAAGAAAAAACAAGAATTTATATGTATCTGCTTCTCTTCTTACAGGTATATGCATGCACTTTTTTCATTACATCCCCATAAGTGTTTACTTAATGGTTAAAGCTTTTCATTTATGTGTGGGGTGCTTAAAGAACCATTTAGTAGAACTTTTTGCAATAAAGTGATTCATAGCGACCAATTGCAGATCCACATGCATTAATTACGTGATTGAAATAGCTCAATGTAGATTACACATATCATTTCAGACATTGACATTAGTCACTGTACTTCACATATATGCGTTGGATGGTTTTCTTTTTCTAACCATTACCAACTTTTTTCTAAGGGGCCGCCAACGTTATCACTGGGCACCGAATGCCACGAGGGAGGGAGCAAGAGCGCCTGCACTTGCCCATAAGTAACATAGTCAGGATCATGAGGCGGATCCTTCCGCCTCATGCTAAAATCTCTGAGGAGGCAAAAGAGGCGATACAGGAATGCGCCTCCGAGTACATTAGCTTCATCACCGCGGAAGCTAATGAAAAGTGCTGGACGGAGCACCGCAAGACCATCACGTCTGATGATCTTATACAGGCACTTACCAAGTTAGGGTTCGATGACCAAGTTGTTGCGCTCAAGTCTTACCTCCAGAGGTACCGCGAAGATGCAGCTGAACGCAACATGGCGCATATGCCACCTTTCCTGCGGCGCACAGCGGGTTATCAAGTTCCCGCTGTGCCCGCAATAAGAGATGGAACAGGTTTTCCCATGGGGCATGGGCAAGAGTACGATCAGCATATGCCGGGACCATCAGCCGTGGGAGTTTTGGATCCAATGGCAGTGACGAATGGCTTCTTTTACTTCAACCCCCCGGATGCTGGTAGTTCAAGTGATGCTAGTAGAAATGGTAGCTGAACATCGAGTCTTAGTATGTCTTTTAGCCTGTACTTTATGCATCGGCAGTCGAGTTTTAAGCAGCTTTTGAAACATTTTTTATCCCCCCCCCCCCCCCCCTTCAGTTTTATAAATCAGTTTTCAAACTGAGCTTGCTTCTTTTTAGTTTTTATTATTTTCTTTTCTGAGATCCATCTTTCAACTTTTGTTGGAAACATTTTTTGTCTCTTATTTCTTTCAATTTTCATCATCAACACCTATCACTCAAGAACACCAAACCGTCAACATTGCCAACCACCATATTCGTTGGCCACCACCACCACTATCACTAACCAAACTCCTGAACACCAAACTACATACCCTGCCAACGAACACAACCACGACTATTGACCGCCGATCTGACACCACCACCGATCACCACACCCACATACCAAACATGCCAACACCGCCAATAACCATAGCCATTGATTATTGTAACCACCACCACTGACCAACATTGCCGAATAGCAAACACTCTAACATCGGTCACTGGCCACCACCACTGCACCACCACTCTTGTATATTCAAGGTATACATAGGGGAAAGGGTTAATGACAAAACTATTTTATGAGATTTACATGTACACTACAAGAAAAAAAGGCTTTTAGCGACGGATATACCGTCGCTAAAAGTCTCTCGTATAAAACTCCGTTACTAAAAGTTTGACGACTGAATTTTCAAATCCGTCTTCTAATATTGCACTTTTTGCGACGTAGTTATTTATTAATTAGCGACGGAATATCCGTCGCAAACATTCCGTCGCTAAATAATTATTTGGCGACAGAATATTCCGTAGCTAAAAAACTGAGGATCTGAATCCTGCTGATCCGGGGTCGGCTCGGCATCTCCAACAGCGGTATCTTGCTGATCCTGCTCCCTGATCATCCTCAACACCACCGTAGCAATGCACTGGATCTCCTCATCGTCCAACGGATGCCGAGGAGTCGGTGTATGTGGAGGGGCAGCGGGGGCTGAGGACGCTCCTATCACGGCACGAGCAGTCGTGCTAGGCAGGCTGCGTATGCGGCCTTTCAGCCGATTGACGACCTCCGGCTTATCCAGCCATCGCTTCAACGCCCTAGTAGTTGCACCCATACTAGTGGATGTTGATGGTTGTCTGGACTGCTGCTCGGACCCCCTGAGTTGTTCATACGAGGCTTGCAAAAACAGTGATTTAAGGATATGTTAGGGCATTAATTAGGGCAACAGACATTGAGGATAGAAAGACAAACAATTAACAACTTAAACAAATTGACTTACATCGATCCGCAGGACAATATCCAAAACATAGTCGCCGGCCCGGTGCGCCTCGTCCTTCTTCCGCACATGTGTCTGATTATACGTCAGAGCTATGACCTCATCATCCTCCAGATCTGGGTTCTGGACTGCATTCATGTGTCGGACGATGTCGTGTGGCACCGACCCCCCCATGTGCGTTAGATCTATGTTCTGTCTGTTCTCGGCCCCGCTCCTACTCTTGGCGTCCCAGCCTGGATCCCCAGCCCACTGATCTATCATCTCCTCCCATACAGTCGGAGATATCCAATGTGGGGGATATGTCTTCATCTCCGTCATCGGGGCACCCTCGGGCATCATCTTCTTTGTCCGGTCCCGTGCGTCGTGGAGCCATTTTCGGTAATTCTTCCGATGTAAGCAAAGACGGTCTACCGCCCCAGTGCCTGCTGATCAGGCGAGTCAAACGTGAACCCCTCTTGTAAGGCATTCAATAACACAAATTAACTATAGAAAACAAACTCTAATTAAACAAATACTATCGCAGAAAAAAATACTTCACCATACCAGCCACTCCTCCCATAGGAACTCCCTCGCAACGGCATCCCAGTCCTTCCAGTACAGGCGTGGCTCGAAGAATCAGCCCTTCACAAGAACGCCGATCTTCGTCCTCGCCTGATTCTCCAGGATCCTGCCAAAGAAGTAAATAAATAAATTAATACAGTTCAAATATAAATTAACACCCCAAAATTTTAAATATAAGGCATGATGTGATTTTTCTTACTTACAGGCCCTCCTAGGTGAGCGTAACTCTCTGTTTACGCTGGGGGTCGATGCGTACCCCGCGTGTCGGGCCACGGCCTCGTCGAGATCCTACAAAACACAGACATTAATACAGTTCAAATATACTTTAAATATAAGGCTAGAAAAAATGTACTAAACACCGTTATCAACTATACTTGAGGTAGAACCCACGGAAGAAGGAGAATCAGCGCGCATGTGGGATGAATTTGCGTCGGGCTGGGGCGACGGCTGGGCCTGGGGCTGGAGCAGGGGCCTCATTTGCTGTACGCGAGCACTCTGTGCCTCATCATCAATGGGCAATGACGAAGTGGGACCCATCGGGAAAGAAGCAGATCGGAGTCTAACCCGGCCACGAATAGCCCGTATCCTATCCATATCTGACTTCGTATAGACAAATTATAAATACATAAACACATTAAAAATAATAATTTGGCAGAAATCATCATCGGCACTATATATATATATATATATATATATATATATATATATATATATATATATATATATATATATATATATATATATATATATATATATATATATATATATATATATATATGAACGGAGGTGCAAAAACACATCAATATGAACCAAGTTCTAAAATGTTACTACATTTTTTCCCGGTTTGTTACAACATTACAAGTCAATCATTTTCAGTTTGAGAATCATCATCATCTTCATCACTTTCCTCGTCGTCCTCTTCTTCGTGGGACTCGTCGTCCTCTTCATCTTCTAATTCATCCTCTTCATCAGTAGACTCTGTCACATCATCTCCAACACTTTTCACGTCTTCCGCGTCATCATCTACGACTTCTTCTCCTACATGAAGTGTTGTTGGAAGAGGAAGATCGTCCTCCTCGTTGTTGACCTCAACAGGGAACAAGACAGGTGGTTGGTCGGCTTGAAAAGAGTCTAGCTCACTGTCATATGTCACGGGCAATTTCTTGGACTTGATAATTATATACCAATGAGATTTGGGATTGGCGACGTCCTCTGCGTAAAAGACTTGTACAGCTTGACTAGCAAACACAAAGGGCTCGTCTGATGTAAGTCTTGACTTGACATTGACATCTACAATCCCTTGAGAGCTAACACGGATTCCGCTACTGCATGTGACATCGAATCACATACACTTGAACATTACCAGGCAGTTTTGGGAACCCAGATATGTTAGCTCAACAATCTCATCTAGCTCTCCGTAAAAGTCCAGGCGGTATTTTCACTTTACTCTCTGTATTTATAACTTTCACAATAGTATTCCTTGAGGTTGACAAAATCATTACAAACAACTCCAAAACTGGATGGCGGTTTGAATTCAAACATTAAGCCCGCATGTGCTGTGCACATGCCATTTTGACATGGGTAGATCTGTCATTTTGCATATGGTTAAATACAAAATTGTTCTCTGAGTTTACACATTTTTGCAGGTCGCTCCTAGTGTTTTTAACTTTGCAATAATGTTCTGACAAAAGCACTGTAAACGAGTCTGAAATTGGACATCCGTTCAAAATCGGCTGTTAAGTCCGCATCTGCTGTGCACATGCCCTTTTTGGCATGGGAATATCTGTCAGTTCTCACCCCATCTCCCCTTTCTCTCTATGTGTGTTTAATTCCCTCTGCTTCTGTAATTTCCTTACTAGCAAGGACATAAACATTGGATTATCATCTATAATGAAATATTGCAAGTTCTGTAACTTAACAATTCCATTTGGCAATTTTGTGTGCAATCTGTTGTTGCTTAAAATCATGAAAACCAATGAGTTGAACTCCTCAATAGTGTTTAGTATGCTTCCAACGAGCGAATTCGATTGAGCTTAAATCTAACTTTTGAAGCAAACTTAATTGGCCAACTGTATATGGGATATGACCTGCAAGAGAATTATAGCTTAAATCAAGGCCTTCAAGGATTTTGAGATTGCCTAGTTGCTTTAGTATGTTGCCAGTGAGCAAATTGTAGCTTAAATAAAAGTGTACAAGAGAACTTAAACTGAATAATTCTGATGGAAGTATCCCGCTAAGACAATTTTGCGATAATGTGAGGATTTGAAGAGACTTAAGAGAAAAAATTTAAGGCAGGATTAAGCTGAAAACTGCAGAATTTGATCGAGGACTGAGCTATTGCAGGGGAGAGTTAAAGAATACTCTGGTTATCTAGAAAAAAATGAGAAAAAAGGAAAATGATAGAGTAAGGTTTGTGTTTTAAAATCAAAAGAGAAAATGGTAAGGAGGTGGATGTTCTTTTGATTATCTAGAAAAAATGAGAAAAAGGAAAGGAAATGAAAAACAAAAAAGAACAAAAGGATGTTCTTTAATTTGCTCTCTTCTTATATGGCTTTGGGTTTTGAAAATGGGTTAGCTTTGTGCATGGTTATATATAGGTAGTTATATATAGAAGGATAAAATGAGAAAGAATAAGCAGAGGAGAAAATAAGAGAGAAGAAGCAGAGAAAATTAGACACGGAGAGAGAGAAAGAGGAGATGGGATGAAAATTGATATATATTTCCATGCCAAAATAGCATTTTCTCACCACATATAGACTTAACGTCCGATTTTGAACGGACGTCCAATTTTGGACTCGTTTGTAATGCTTTCATCAAGGTCAGAGAACATTATTGTAAAAGTTGAAAACACAGGGAGTGACTTGCAAAAATGTGTAAACTAAGAGGATAGTTTTGTATTTAATCCTAGGCGAAATGACAGATCTACCCATACTAAAATGGCATGTGCATAGCACATGCAGACTTAACGCTCGAATTTGAATGGCCATCTAGTTTTGGAGCTGTTTGAAATGATTTTGTTAACCTTAAGAAACACTGTTGCAATAGTTGTAAATACGGGGTGAAGTGCAAATACGTGTAAAAAATTTCAAAGTACAGTTTTGTCATAAACCATAAGGGAAATGGGCAAGCATGTTGCCTAATAGAACTACTACAACCACCAAGTAAACTGAAGAAGAAAAGAGAGAGAAAAGCATGAAGCCGGATAAGGTAAGAAAAGCTGACTTCGTGTTTGATTCAAGCTTAACGTGCAAACGTTTGTGCGACTGAGAGTCTCCTCTCACCGTCTTCCACCAACAGAAAAAACAGATTTAGCGACGAAAGATATTCCGTCGCTAAAATATCTTTGAGCGACAGATTTCTCCGTCGATAAAAACCCGTCGGTAAAAATATTTAACGATGGAATATTTCGTCGGTCAAAGTATTTGCCAACAGATAATTACAGATGAACTTTTACCGACGAATAGTACCGTCGCTAAATATTTTATAAAATTTTATAATTTTTGATGATTTTTAAAAAATATATAAGCGACAGAATTATTCCGTCGGTAAAAATTCCGTCGGCGAAAGCAGGGCTTTACTGACGGACTTTTACCGATGGCCTAGTCCCGTCGCTAAAAGTCTTATCTAAAATATCATATCCCCTTCTCTCTCTCTCTCTCTCTCTCTCTCTCTCTCTCTTAATTATCTCTCACAGGTGATATTTACTCTGGCAACCTTCACATCTACGGCAACCCACCCCCCCGACGCCGCGCCACCTCCGTCGCCACCTCCGCCAAACAGCCACCTCCGTCTCTGTCATCCATGACAACCCACCCCCTGACGGAATTAAACTTGCCACCACCACCGCCACCGCCGCGGATTCCTGCCGCCATTAGCTACACCATTGGTATGTCCAGGAGTTTTAGAATTTACCTTATGCAACAATTGTAGGTTTATGTGAAGTTTGTCTAGCAATGTGAATTTTGTACGTGTTTATGCTTGTTTAGTCTTATTTTGTGAAGCTTTTTCTGTGAAGTTGAAATTGCAATGTGAATCAGATTCTCGATGAACCCTTTTTCCCAAAGTTGTTTACTTTTGTCTAAACTTACGTATGCTAATATGGTTTACATGTCATAATCATGTTCACCCTAGGAGGAAATAGTCCATTTTAGACTTGATTCCATCAATTATTGCCTATATACTTGATAGTGGGTAGAAGCTTTGCTTCTGTAAATCTTACTTTTAGGTTGTCCGAATGAATCAAAGCCACGTTAGGGTTACTAAATACATTTCGGTTCTAACTAGTTTGCTTGGGCACTATCTTTTGCTTGCGAACGACTATAAAGTCACACCGGTGGATGTGATTATGACCAGCTGGCATGAGTGAGCCTTTGGTAGGCGTGTTTGCTACATAGGCAGCTATAAGGGGGTGTGGGATGTATGTTTGGGTTCTTGGTGAGGCCGTGTGAAAAAGGGTTAATTTTAAGGCTAGGGTTTAGTCCTCCCATTTCCCCTAGCTTAGTGTCCTTTCCGGTTTAGTTTGTTGTATGTGGTTGGTTTAGTTTTTTGGAGCGGGTGTAATTTTAAGCTCATAGTTATGAATACCGTACCGGAGTGCGTACCATTTTCTTCACGAAACGGTACATACCGGTACTGGTACCGGTACCGTCTCGGTACTGTCTCAAGATTTTCATCAATAATATCTATTTGTATTATTTATTCACTGGGAACTATATATATATATATATATATATATATATATATATATATATATATATATATACTTACAGCTCCTCTAAAATAAACTGTTTATCTTATAGAGCTTGATTTACCATAATTTTCAAATAAGCTAGTTTGTTAAATAATAATGTCTTTGGGATCAAGAATAAGTTATTTTTGCGTGTGAGCGAGCGGGTGTGTGTAAAGTAGTACATCATATAGATGAAAGAATATGATCAAACTTTACAGGTATGAAGTAATCAAAGATAAGTGAATATTGAAAACTTATCAGGAATGATTTTGTAAAGGGCTAAATACATCTATGTCCCTAAGGTTTGGGGGTAATTACAGCCAAGGACAATAGTTTGGAAAAATTATACTTATGTCCATTGGCCAGACGGAATTTTAAAAAACCTAACGGTTTTGATAAAATGACATTGTTACCCTTAAATCATAATGTTATTTTCTTTCACATGCCATTACTTTATCTTAAAAAAAAAACAATTTAATGTTTACTCTAACCACCCCCTCACCCGGCACCCAACCCCCTCAACCCAATTCTGTCTTTCAAACTCCCTCGACCACCACACCCCTTCGTCTCCCCGTCTGCCCCCTTCCCCGTCGCCGCACCAACCTCCCCCTTCGCCTTCCCGTTTCCGCGACACCCTTCCCCTTCCCCTTCCCCGTCGCCGTGACCACCCTTCCCCTTCCCCATCATCGTGACCATCCTTCCCCTTCCCCTTCCCCGTCACAGCGACCACCCTTCCCTTTCCCCGTCACCGCGACCACCCTTCCCCTTCCCCTTCCCCGTCGCCGCAAAGTTAGTTAACAATGATGGAGGTAATGTCATTCCTAAAATTTTGCCATCGATACTGTGATAGTTGACTTTTCACCGGCGTGGGGCAAAGGGGAGGGGGCTGCATGCGTGGGGCAAGGGGAGATGGCTGCCGGCGCTGAGAAATTTATAACTTGCGAATTAGGGTTTTGAAACCCTAATTTGCGAATTAGGGTTTCAAAACCCTAACTTGTGAGTTTTGAAACCCTAATTTGCGAATTAGGGTTTGAGTGAGAAATTTGCAGATTGAGATTTATGAAATAGAGTGCTACGGAAGAAATCAATAATTTTAGGGTTTTCAAACCCTAATCCTTAAATTAAACTTTGAAATCTTAATTTAAAATTTTTAAATATATTCAGTATATACAGTATAAGGGGTAGTATTGTCATTTTAAAAATACTTATTGATGACATCATAAAAAAAGTGTACTTTTTGGACGGAACCCTAACGGATGGACACGGGTGATACATTTTTAAAGTGTTTGGTCACGAAATGTTACATTTTGAAACTTTGTGTCCTTGACTGTAATTACCCCATAACCTCAGGAATATATGTATAATTAGCCTTTTTGTAAATTGTAATGAATTTTATGAGCAGGAGACTACAGAGGTTTTGATTAGTATAATAGAACTTAGAGTGTCTTTATATAGTCAATTTATAAAATTTCTAATAAAATTTGTTACTTTTATATATTTTTAAAGGAATCGGTACAAAACACAATATCTCGGTCGGTACACAGTTTTAGGCCGGTATCACCTGTACCTGCAGGTACAACCGGTACCGAGCGGTATTTTGACCGGTACAAAATTTAAGGGATACCGTACCAGTAAAAGGCAAAAACAGTACGTAGCGGCCGGTACGATATTGATAACTATGTTTAGGCTAGTATTTTTTCATCCCCCATCCCCCAACTTAGTGCTTGTGTTAGTGTGTTTGAGTTTGGTGGCGGTGAGTTCCCGCTGTCTTGTGTGGCGGCGTGATTGGGTAAAGCAACCCTAAATTGAACTAATTGAACCCTAAATTGAATGTCTCAATCTAATCGAACCCTAAATTGAACTAATAGAACCCCCTAATTGAACCCTAAATTGAAGTAATTGAACCATAATTAAACCCTAAATTGAATGCCTTAATCGAATCGAACCCTAACTTAAACTAATTGAACCCTAAATTGAATGCCATTGAATGCCCTAATCCAACCGAACCCTAAATCAAACTTCTTCAACTTCCTAATTGAACCCTAAATTGAATGCCCCAATTCAACCGACCACTAAATTGAAGTAATTGAACCATAATTGAATTAATTGAATCCTAATTTAACCCTAAATTGAATGCCCTAATCCAATCGAACCCTAAATGGAACTAATTACACCCCTAATTGAACCCTAAATTGAATGCCTCAATTCAACCAAATCCTAAATTGAACTAATAGAACCCCTAATTGAACCCTAAATTGAAGTAATTGAAACCTAATTAAATCCTAAATTGAATGCCTTAATCGAATCGAACCCTAAATTAAACTAATTGAACCCCTAATTGAACCCAAAATTGAATGCTCTAATCCAACCGAACCCTAAATTGAACTTTTGAACCCCTTAATTGAATGCCCCATTTCAACTGACCACTAAATTGAACTAATTGAACCCTAAATTGATGTAATTGAATCATAATTGAACCCTAAATTGATTGCCCTAATCGAATCGAACCCTAAATTAAATTAATTGAACCCCTAATTAAATCCTAAACCGAATGCCCTAATCCAATCTAAACCTAAATTGAACTAATTGAACCCCCTAATTAAACCCTAAATTGAATGCCCCAATTCAACCGAACCCTAAATTAAACTAATAAAACCCCCTAATTGAACCCTAAATTAAAGTAACTGAACCCCCTAATTGAACCCTAAATTAATTGCCTTAATCGAATCGAACCCCAAATTGAAATAATTCAAGCTCAACGGATATGTGCATTTTGAACAATTTTTTCTCATTTGAACATTGATCATTTGTTTGATAATTTTAGGTTGTTAATTGTGCATTTGAGAATTATGATTATTGATCGATGATTTTAGGTTGTTAATTAATGATTTTAGGTTATTAGCTGTGCATTTGAAGTAATTGAGATTATTAATTGATGATTTTAGGTTGTTAACTGATGATTTTAGATTGTTAATTGTGCATTGAGCATTTGAGCTATTGAGATTGTTGACAGAGGATGGGACTCAATTGGATTGAATGTGTGATTTTTATTAATTTTTATTGCATCGAGCATTTAAGAATTGAGATTGTTGACGGAGGATGGGACCCAATTGGATTGAGATCTCTGTTTGGTAGCACAGACACAGACACCGCGTCAGATCGACGCTGACACCGAAACAACATATTTTAGCTTTACACTTGTGGACACCTCTTCAATGGGTGTCCAGCACCTCTTCAATGGGTGTCCGACAATTAAAAAATAAATTAATGTCTTCGAACATCGCTGAGAGGTCTCGGACACATGTCTAGAGGTGTCCGACACGTGTCCGGATGTGTCGATGAGGTGTCGATAGGTCACAGACACCCCGTCTGATCGACACTGACACCGAAAAATGTCACATTTTGGCTTATACTTATGGACACCTCTTTAAGGGGTGTCCGACACCTCTTTAAGGGGTGTCCGACACCTCTTCAAGGGGTGACAGACACGGTGTTTGACATTTAAAAAATAAATTAACGACTTTGGACATGTCAGGAGGTGTCGGACACGTGTCAGACATGTGTCCGAAGGTGTCCGACACGTTTCCGGATGTGTCGATCGACACTGACACCGAAATGCACATTTTGGCTTTATACTTGTGGACACCTCTTCAAGGGGTGTCCGACACCTCTTCAAGGGGTGATGGACACTACATCCGGCATTTAAAAAATAAATCAATGTCTTCGGATGTGTCTGGAGGTGTCGGACACCATACCGACAGCCTATATGAGGTTTTGGGAACTGAGATCGTTGACTGTGCATTGAGAATTTGAGAATTGAGATTGTTGACGGAGGATGTGACCTAATTAGATTGAGATATCTGTGAATTAGTTGAATGGTTGATTGTTGAATTTAGGTTAATTAGGTTAACATGAGACTTTTAGCACCCCTTAGAATGTTATTGTGGCTCCAACACTGGTTATAATTAGCCCTAATTAGTCTCGATTAACCTTAATGAACCCGATTAACCCTAATTAGCTCTAACAAGCCTAATTCGTTTTAATTAACCCTAAGAAGCCAATGAAAATTTAATTTACTGTAATTATCCCAAATTGGTCGTAATTAACTCCAATTAGTCCCAACAACACTTCATGTAGGAGAAGAAGTCGTAGATGATGACGCAGAAGACGTGGAAAGTGTTGGAGATGATGTGACTGAGTCTACTGATGAAGATGATGAATTAGAAGATGAAGAGGATGACGAGTCCCACGAAGAAGAGGACGACGAGGAAAGTGATGAAGATGATGATGATTCTCAAACTGAAACTGATTGACTTGTAATGTTGTAACATCACGGAAAAAATGTAATAACATTTTAGAACTTGGTTCATATTGATGTGTTTTTACACCTCCGTTCATATATATATATATATATATATATATAGTGCCGATGATGATTTCTGCCAAATTATTGTTTTTAATGTGTTAATGTCTTTGTAATTTATCTATACGAAGTCAGATATGGATAGGATACGGGCTATTCGTGGTTGGGTTGGACGCCGAGCTGTTTCTTCCCCGGTGGGTCCCAACTCGTCATTGCCCATTGATGATGAGGCACAGAGTGCTCGCGTACAGCAGATTGGGCCCCAGCTCTAGCTCTAGCTCCAGCCCCACGTAGATTCATCCCACACACGCGTTGATTCTCATTCTTCCGTGGGTTCTACCTCAGGTATAGTTGATAACGTTGCTTAGTACATTTTTACTAGCCTTATATTTAAAGTATATTTGAACTGTATTAATGTCTGTGTTTTGTAGGATCTCGACGAGGCCGTGGCCTGACATGCGGGATACGCATCGACCCCCATCGTAAATAGAGAGTTATGCTCACCCAGGAGGGCCTGTAAGTAAAAAAAATCACATCATGCCTTATATTTCAAATTTTGGGGTGTTAATTTATATTTGAACTGCATTAATTTATTTATTTACTTCATTGGCAGGATCTTGAGAATCAGGCGAGGACAAAGATCGACGTTCTTATGAAGGGCCGATTCTTCTAGCCACGCCTATATTGGAAGGACCGGGATGCCACTACGAGGGAGTCCCTATGGGAGGAGTGGCTGGTACAGTGAAGTATTTTTTTTGCAATAGTATTTGTTTAAGTAGAGTTTGTTTTCTATAGTTAATTTGTGTTATTGAATGCCTTACATGAGGGGTTCACGTTTGACTTTCTTAATCAGCAGGCACTGGGGCGACAAGACTTCTTTGCTAACACCGGCAAGAATTACCGCCGATGGCTCCACCACACACGGGACCGGGCGAAGAAGATGCTACCCGAGGGTGCCCCGATGACGGAGATTAAGACATATCCCCCACATTGGATATCTCTGACTGTATGGGGGGAGATGATAGATCAGTGGGCTACGGATCCAGGCTGGGATGTCAAGAGTAAGAGCGAGGCCGAGAACAAACAGAACAGAGATCTGACGCACACGGGGGGGGGGGGGGTCGGTGCCACACGACATTGTCCGACACATGAATGCGGTCCAGAACCCGGATCTGGAAGAGGATGAGGTCATAGCTTTGACGTATAATCAGGACGCACATACGGAAGAAGGACAAGGACCTGGCGCACCGGGTTGGCGACTATGTTTCGGATATTGCCCGGTAGATCGATGTGAGTCAATTTGTTTAAATTATTAATTGTTTGTCTTTCTATCCTCAATGTATGTTGTGTTAATTAATTGCCTAACAAATCTTTAAATCACTGTTTTTATAGGCCTCGTATGAATAGCTTAGGGGATCCGACCAGCAGTCCGGACAGCCATCAGCGTCCACTAGTACGGGTGCGAGTATTAGGGCGTTGAAGCGATGGCTGGATACGCCAGAGGTCGTCAATCGGCTGAAAGGCCGCATATGGGGCCTCCCTAGCACGACTGCTCGTGCCGTGATAAAAGCGTCCTCACCCTCCGCTGCCCCTCCACAGACACCGGCTCCTCGGCATCCGTTGGACGACGAGGAGATCCATCGCATTGCTACGATGGTGTTGAAGATGATCAAGAAGCAAGATCAGCAGGGTACCGCTGCTGGACATGCTGAGTCGGCCCCGAATCAGCAAGATCCAGATCTGGGACTCGACAACCCCTGATGAGCCTCTTCTCGTGCCCGGTCCCAGCTTGTCCCCCCCGGCTTGTACTCTTCTCCCCTCCCGTAACCGGCTGTATCCAGTTCCCGGCTTGTACATCATGAGTTTTTTAGAATAAATATTTTTTATGATTGATTATATATATTTCTTTGTGTATTGATTATTGTGCGTTGTTGTTGAGAATTAAAATTTTTATTACAGGTCTGGGTAATAGAAAAATAATTTTTTTTGACTTTTGGCGAAGCTAATAGTGTTCCTACTATCAGCTTTTTAGCGACGGAATATTCCGTTGCCAAAAATCTTATTTAGCCACAGAATGTTCCGTCGCTAAAACATTTATTCCGTCGCTAATTTCACAAAACAAAAAATAAATTAAAATACGTAAAATATAATTAGCGACGGATTTAAAAATTCTGTCGCTAAACTTTTAGGAACGGACTTTTATACGAAGAACTTTTAGCGACGAAAAATTCGTCGCTAAAACTTTTAGCGACGGATTTTGGGCTTTTAGCGACAGATTTTGGGCTTTTAGCGACTGATTTTTCTGTCGTTAAAAGCCTTTTATCTTGTAGTGTTCATCATCTCTACTGGTTCACCATCATGGTTGTATGGCTTTATCTCATATTGACTCCTGTATAATGAGGAGGTACTGGTGGCTCTTGAGCAGTATGGTTGAAATGGATCCTAACCTACACTCTGCTCAACGGGGGCGTCAGAATAATAAGTTGATTGATCAGGACCCTAGCTTTATTTCTAGGCAAAACCCTTGGCATGCAATTAGTTTTGGACCCCAGAGAGGGGCAATTTGTAGATTTTTTTTATTGTTTACTCACCAATTAGTTCAAGTTGTGGTGAATCAATTCTGGGAATTATTAGGTGCGGTTGAAATAGAAGTTGTTGGATTCATTTCACAAAAGCACAGAATTTGGAGTGTTTATTAATTGAAAGTCCATGGAATGTTCAAGGCTCTCCCATGTTCCTTGTTCGTTGGTTCCTTTTCTCATGTATGCCTCGTCTCAATTTTCCGAGTGTTGATTTGTTGGTTCATTTGCATGATATCCCTGCCGAATGTTTCTTCTTTAAAGTCGCCATTCAATTGGGCAGTTACCTTGGACAGGTTCTTTCCGTGGATTGGTCTGACCTGTTAAATTAATACTTTGTTGTATTAGTTTATGAATATTATAATATGTGATGTTATCTAAAGTAGCTTCTCAAGGAAGCTAGATGTAAGTTTTTGTCTCTCAAAAGAATTGATCAGAAAATCAAAAAACGGAGAGAGTGAAATATAGAAACAGAGTGTTCTGTGCGTGTCTTTTGCCTCCTTCTCCTCTTACACCTTCTCAGCTTTTTTAACATTCATTCCATCAGAGTCGTATCAAGAGCTTGGTTGATTAATAAATCTAGGAGAGAAAAACAGATCTGTGGGAAAAGAAGTCCCTGTTTCTGTAAATCAAAATCATGGCTGCTGGAAACAATACCAGTTTGAATATCCAACAACCTAATATTTCTATCTTTGATGGCGAGCAATACGAGGAGTGGAGAGTCAAGATGAGAACTCTCTTTGTCTCGTAGGATGTCTGGGAATTAGTGGAAAATGGGTATGAAGACCCAGATGATATAACAACGCTCATATGAGCCCAGCAAGAGAAGTTGAAGGAAAACAGGAAGAAAGATGCCAAGGCACTTTATTTCATTCAAATTGCTGTCTCAACCTTTATTTTTTTTTCAAGAATCATTGGAGCAAATAGATCAAAGGAGGCATGGGATACTCTGAAAAATGAGTTTCAAGGAAGTGAGAAGGTAAGAACAATCAAACTCCAAACTCTTAGAAGAGAATTTGAGAATCAAAGATTCAGAAAACTTACAAGATTACTTTTCCAAATTCATGGAACTTGTAAATCAAATGAGAATTAATGGTGAAAAAATTACTGATAGAAGAATAGTTGAAAAAATTTTGATCAGCTTTCCTGAAAATTTTGATCCAATTGTTGTTGTGATAGAAAAGTCTAAAGATTTGTCTACTTTGAATGTTCATGAGCTGATGGGTTCCTTGAAAATGCATGAGCAAAGATTGACAAGGCATATTGAAAAGTCTATTGAAAGTGCCTTTCAAACTAAGCTCACTGTGAGTTCAAAAAGTCCAGAAAAAGAACCTTCAGTTCATGAGTTTAATAAAGGAGAAGCATCCAGGGGAGGAAGACAAGGAAGAGGAAGAGGTAGAAATTCAAGAGGAAGAGGACGATATACTTCAGAAAGATCTCCTAATTCTGATTTCTCTCTAGTGAAATGTAATATTTGCAAAAGAATTGGTCATTTGGAAAGGAATTGTTAGTTTAAAGGAAAACCACAGTGCCATAATTGCAAGAAATTTGGGCACATCAAAAAGGATTGTCGATTTCTAGATAATCAACAAGCAAAATTTTTGAAAGAAAATGAAGGTGAAGGTAATATGTTTTATGCTTGTCAAATGGCCTCGGAGAAAAAAGAAGGATGTGTGGTACCTTGATAGTGGATGTAGTAATCACATGACCAGTAATAAAAGTATTTTTGTAGACATTGATGGTTCTGTGAATTCTCAGATTATAATGGGAAATGGCTCTATAGTGAAAGCAAAAGGCAAAGGCATAGTTACAATTCAAGCTAAGGAAGCAACGAAGTACATTTGAGATATATTACTTGTTCCGGATTTGGAGCAAAACCTGTTGAATGTGGGACAACTTGTTGAGCATGGTTATATGGTGCATTTTGAAGACAATGGTTGCAAGATATATGATAAGAGTGATGGAAAAAAAGTTATGGCAAATGTGAAGATGGAGAAAAGTAGGAACTTTCCTATATCCTTCCATTATCCTAGATATAATGCATTGAAGGTGGAAGTTAAGAATAAGTCCTGCTTGTGGCACAAAAGATATGGACATTTGAATTTTTAAAGCTTGAGAAGTTTGCAACAAAAGGAACTTGTATATGGGCTGCCGAAAATTGAATCAAAGAAGGATATTTGTGAAGGATGTGTTCTTGGTAAACAACATCAAGAGTCATTCCTTAGAGAGAAAGCATGGAGGGCTAAAGCTCCATTAGAGCTTGTTCATACAGATGTGTGTGGACCAATGAGAACACCATCATTATCTAAAAATAGATACTTTATCATCTTTATTGATGATTATTCAAGAACGACATGGGTCTATTTTATGAGGCAAAAACTTGAGGTGTTTTATGTGTTCAAAAAATGGCTCATGCTTGTTGAAAGACAAAGTGGACAGCATGTGAAAGTGTTGAGAAATGATAGAGGTGGTGCGTACAACTCAAATGAATTTGAAAGATTTTGTGAGGCAACTTACTGTTGGGTACACTCCACAACAAAATGGAGTGGCTGAAAGAAAGAATCGAACTATTGAAGAAATGAAAAAGTTTGTGTTACATGACAAAGGATTACCTTATTCCTTTTGGACTGAAGCAGTGTATACAGCAGTGCACTTAATCAATAGATGTCCAACAAAGGCAATTGACAATAAAACACCACTTGAGGCATGGAGTAACATGAAGCCATCAGTGAAGCATTTGAAGGTCTTTGGATGTATTTGCTATCCACATATTCCTAAAGAACGGAGACACAAACTTGATCAAGTGAGTGAAAAATGCATTTTCGTTGGATATAGTTCACAATCAAAAGGTTACAGACTTTATAGCTTGAAGAGTAACAAAGTGATCATTCGGAGGGATGTTGTATTCAATGAGAATGCTATTTGGGATTGGAAAGAAAACAAAGTGCAACAACAAGTAATTTCCTTTGATGAAGATTCTGGAATACAACAAAATGAAGAGGACAATGATGAAAACAATGCACAAGATTCTCCAAGTTCAAGCTCAAGTTCACCCTCATCACCAAGCTCCTTATCTACTTCAAGTTCTTCACCAAGTTCAACACCAAGAAAGATGAGAAATTTGGATGAAATTTATCAAAGATGTAACTTCTGTGCTTTAGAACCTGGCAGCTTTGAAGAAGCAATCAAAGAAGAAGCTTGGAAGAAGGCAATGAAAGATGAAATTAAAGTAATACAAAAGAATGAAACATGTGAGTTTGTGAAGAAACCTGAAGATAAAGAAGTGATTAGAGTAAAATGGATTTACAAAACAAAGCTAAATGCTGATGGTACAATTCAAAGACACAAAGCAAGGCTAGTTGCAAAAGGCTATTCTCAACAGCACGACATTGATTTTAATGAGACCTTCGCTCAAGTTGCTAGGCTTGACACTATTAGAGCACTCATTACCATAGCAGCTCAAAAGGGATGGAATTTGTACCAACTTGATGTAAAATCAGCCTTCCTAAAGGGTTATTTAGATGAAGATATATATGTTGAACAGCCACAGGGATTTTCGAAGAATGGAGAAAAAGAAAAGGTGTACAAGTGGAAGAAAGACTTGTACGGACTAAAACAAGCTCCTCGAGCTTGGTATATTCAAATTGACTCATATTTCATCAATCAAGGATTTGAAAGGAGTAAAAGTGAGTCAACCTAGCTTGTACATCAAAAGACAAGGTAAATCAGATGTTCTTACTGTTTCTTTGTATGTAGATGACTTAATTGTTACTGGAAGTGATGAGACAATGGTTCATGAATTTAAAAGTAAAATGATGAAGAGATATGAAATGAATGACTTGGGTTGGCTACATTATTTCTTGGGTATTGAAATTTAGCAAACTAAAGATGGAATTTTCATATGTCAAAAGAAGTATGGTGAGGCAATTTTGAAGAAATCCAAGATGTGTGGATGTAAATAATTGGAACCCCATTGGTGGTGGATCAAAAACTTATTAAAGAGGATGGAAGTGGTGATGTAAATGCTTCATTATTCAGAAGTTTAGTTGGAAGTTTGTTGTATCTTTCAGCTACAAGACCTGACATCATGTATGCTATTAGCTTGTTTCCCAGATTTATGCACAAGCCTGGTTGAATTCACTCTGGGGCAGCAAAAAGTGTCATAAGATACAATTAAAGCACTCTTGATTTGGTATAATGTACAAGAAAAGTGAAAAACTACATTTGAGTGGTTTTTGTGCTAGTGATTGGACCGGAAGTGTTGATGACATGAGAAGCACTAATGGCTATGCATTCTCCCTTGGTTCAGGCATGTTTTCTTGGGCATCAAAGAAGCAGCAAATAGTGGCACAATCTTCAGCAGAGGGTGAATATGTTGCAGCTGCAGTGACCACATCTCAAGCAATATGGCTAAGAAGAATTCTTGGAGACATGGGAGAAGAGCGGGCTGAAGCAACTACTCTAATGTGTAATAATAAATCAGCTATTGCTATGACAAAGAATCCAGGGAATCATTGCCGAACAAGGCACATTAACATCAAGTACCACTTTGTGAGAGAAGCTGTGGAAAATGGAAAAGTTCAATTTCAGCTTTGCAAGACAGAAGATCAAGTTGCTGACGTATTCACCAAAGTTGTTCCTAAAGAAAAGCTTGATTACTTTAGACTGAAGCTGGGTGTTCAACAACAAAGCATTAAGGGACAGTGTTAAATTAATACTTTGTTGTATTAATTTATGAATATTATAATATGTGGTATTATCTAAAGTAACTTCTCAAGGAAGTTAGATGTAAGTTTTTGTCTCTCATAAAAAGTGATCAGAAAATAAAAAAACGGAGAGAGTGAAATATAGAAACAGTGTTGTGTGTGTGTCTTTTGCCTCATTCTCCTCTTACACCTTCTCAGCTTCTTTAACATTTATTCCATCAGAGACCGGCGCCAACAACTGCGAGACTAGTTTCGCATTCATATCCATGCTTGTATTGCAGAAGCACTAGTTGCCGGAGTTTTTATGCCAACGGTTTCAGAGCACTGTAATTGGGTTTGGGCTTCTGATGATAAGGTCTTTCATATTTGTTATCACTGTGGCGTTATCAGACACGTTAACCCTGATCGTTCACTTTCTCTTGCACATCCTCGCCGATTAGTTGAGTCTGTAACGAATCTTTATTCATGTCCGGATAATACTCGCGTGTTTTATCAAGCTCATAGACCCTTATTTACTAAAAGATTAAGGGGTTTTGCCAATTTCAATTTGAACTGAACCAGTCGAATTCTGCACTCATTGGTTGAGGATATGGTTTGCCAGAGAATATGAGTATTGATTTTGAGTTCATGCATTCCTCTGTTTCGTCCTCGTGCTCGAACTCCGTTAGGTCACTGGTCCCCGATGTCCTCATCGTCCTCAAGCTCTCATTCCTGTGATGATACCTTACAATGGCAGCTCATTGGCAGCTCATGCTCTGACCTGTGGCACCTTATCAATGAGATGGCTTCCCAGGTGGCCTCCCAAGTCTTTAAAGATAAGGCTAAGAGGAATCAGATTTAATGTGCAAGACGGCTTGGGCCGAAAATGGGCCGAATTCATATTTGGGCCTTTAGCCCGTGAGTTAAGTATTTGTCTTATTGGGTCGTTAGACCCTTTTGGGTTTGATTATAACACTCATACAATCCTTGTAGATATGGACCCTGTTGGACCGGAGAGCCCACCTCACATGGATTGGGCTGTTAACTCAACTGACTTCCAAAATTTTATTACAACCGGTTGGGCCATTTCAGATCAATATGGTTTGGATCAATATGGATCTAATTTTCAGACCCATACTCCTGGGCCAGTTATGGTCGACCACAATCTAGTTGGTACGAATGCTGTTGGACCTCATTTCCCGCAAAGTTGTGCTAGGCCAGTCCATGCAGAGCATGATCACGAAACTGGCCCATCTCGTCTGGCAACCTCGCCCGGTCCACTTCTATGTGTTCTTCTCTAACCTTTGATGGCAACCGGTCCCTCTCACCGGCGCTCTATATTAGGGTGGGTTGGTCATCTAATAATTCGTCCATGGAGGATGACTTCGAGCCTGTCGTCCTTTCTTCCATGGCGGACAACCTGCATGACTGACTTTTATTAGCAGGCACTTATCCTGCGCAATATGGTTATTGACCCCATTGTCTTTCGGTTACAGCTTGGATGTTTCGAGCCTAGCTCGGGTTCTTCTTCAAGTTCGTCCACCACCTCTCGTAAATGATATCGCGTGGAGGTTCACTGCAAAAATGCAGGAGCAGGATCTCAAAAAACCCGAGTTCTCGTTCACCTTTGCCACTGCTTCATCTTTAGAAGTTGCTTCTTCTCAAACTGATTTAACGAACATTGACGTGGCCAAACTACGACTAGATTTGGTGGGTGGTGATAAAACCGAGTACCCTGTTTTCACTGGTCCCGAGTGTAGGATGGCTGAGCTTGCAAGTTCCTCATCCTCAACTTCATCAACTTCCCGAGTTGGTTGCATCGGTTCTCAATTCTCACAGTGTCGGGTTACTAGATTTCAATCCGTGTTTCCATACTTGGTTTTATCAGACACTTGCTTGTGATGTTGGTATTCTGCTGGCTTTAATGCTTGGGCCTTACCAACCATGGGTGGAATGATTATTTTAAATTACAACTGTAGTGGTATTAGTCAAACTGCCACTATTCAGTCTGCGATTGGTTTGATCAAAACTCATAATCTGGATATTGTGTTTCTCATGGAAACCAAATCTGTCTTTTCGAAGGTCGCTTCTATCTTTCATCAATTAGGCTTTACTTCGTTTCTTGGGGTTGATCTTATTGATCTTAGTGGTGGGTTATGCTTAACCGTCTTTCATGCGAATAAAAATTGTACTATAACTACTTTGCTCGGGTCGAATGGTCAAAATTGAGCTTTATGGGTTTGTATATGATCACCGTAGGTTTCTGTGAAATCATGTACTTGGAATTTTACAGCCCCCCTTTTGTTTCCCTTTTCTTGTCCTATTTGTTTATGTGGTGACTTCAATCAAATTCTAGATTCTTTTCTGAATAATCTAGTAGCTTATTGAGTGTTACGCTGTGAGTTTCAGTTTTCTGCGATTTTCATGAATTGTTTGGTCTGTCGGCTATTAGTCAAGATGGTCCTTTATTTTCTTGAGCTCGTGGCTCCCCTTCTTGTATCTATCTATGAGAAATTAGATTGAGATATTACTTCAGTCTCATGTATTGTTCTTTATGCTAATGCAGTAGCCAGGAATTTAGCTATTCGGAGATTAGATCATGTCCCTATCTTGTGTGTCACTAGCCTGTCTCATAGTTTTCATCCTTTTCCTCATCACTTTGGAGCCTTGTGGCTTTCGGCTCCCCAGTGTCTCCCTTTAATTCACGGAGTGTGGTCTTTACCGGTGGTAGGTTCACCGTTTTTTCAATTAATGCGCAAACTTCATCAGGTTCTGAGGGCCTTACGAGTTTGAAGTGTGGCTCGCTTTTGTCATCTTGATGATCAAATTAAAATGGTCTGTCAGTTATTAGTCGAGTCCCAGTCAGATGTTGTCTCTTGTGAAGAATTCAAGTTAGAGGATTATCAGTATCGTTGTAAACTGGATTTTCTTTTAACTTGTCAAGAAGTGTTCTGGGCTTAGCGGGCAAAAATAGACGGATCGCAACACCAAACTTTTTCAGCCTCCACTATGATTCGATGTCGAAAATTTTTTATTTCCCTTAAAGATTCTTCTGGCATTATTTTTTCAAATGAGGAGCCGTACATATCGTCCTTCTTTAAGAGTTTGCTCTCACCACTTGCTCTATATGCAAATCAAAGGACTAACGTTTCTACCTTCTTGGCCTCATTAAGTCTTCCTTTCCTTTCTTCCGATCATGTTTTGCACATTGCACAAGGATTATAGGTCCATTAGTTACTGGTGTTGTGCTTTCTTTTCTCAATTCTAGTAGGATTCTTTGGAGGTGAACAACACTTTCATTACTTTGATCCCAAAGGTTAACTTTCCTCAGTCAGAGCAGTGGATTTTCGTCCTATTATCCTATGTAACGTAGTCTGTAAAGTCATTCCAAGGTGCTAGTGCATCGATTAAAGCCCGTTATGTTAGATTTGGTCTAGCCTTTTCAAAATGCTTTTGTTTCGAGACGTTGCCTCTCAAACAATGTTTTAATTTCTTAAGAACTTACGGTCTGTGTTTCAGAAACGAACGAAAAGGGGTAATAATCCTGGTTGCGCTCAAATTGGACATAAGCAAAGCCTTTGATCGGATAAGTTGGGTTTTCCTACAGGTGGTCTTACTTCAGTTAGGTTTACTCACTCTTGGGTGTCATTGGTGCTTCAATGCATTTCTACCGTCTGATATTCGATTCTAGTAAATGGCGCTCCTACCCCACTGTTTGTTCCTACTTGTGTTATTGAACAAGATGATCCCCTATCACTTTATCAATTTATCCTTCGTCCGAAAATCCTTTTAGCAAGTTTAATCCTAGCTAAAAATCAAGGGAAATTTCATGGACTTAAGATTGGGAAATATTCTCCGCTGGTTTCTCATCTCAAGTATGCAAATGATATCTATTTATTTCTTAGCCTTATGAAAAACGTGATTCAAAAGATTGAGGCAGTTAAAATAGTCTTGCATGATTATTGCCTTGAGTCTGGCCAACAAATCAATTGGTCGAAATCCAGCTTGGTGATTAGCCCTAATGCTAATGATGAGATTCGTCTATTAATTAATTAACACGGTTTTGATTTCTTTGCTAATCTGGGGATTGGGAAATATTTAGGTATTAAGTTGGATGTGGCTACTAAAAAAAAAAGGAAAATTTCTAGGATCTTGTTCAGAATGTGCAAGATTGATGTGCACACTAGTTAGGACTCTTGTTAAATAAAACAGGTCATGCTACTTATCCATTCAGTGTTATCCTCTTTATTAGTGAATTAAATGTCCATTTTTAAATTTCCTACGCCGGTTTGCAGGCAATTAGATCAAATTTTAGCCCGTTTCTGATGGTATGGGGAAGCGTCTTGTAAATCTATTTACCGGATTGTGTGGCCTACCTTATGTCTTCCTGAACAGCTTGGTGGCTTGGGTTTTCAGAATTTTAAAATTCTCAATCAATCATTACTTACCAAACAAGCCTGGAAGATTTGATTTTACCCTCACAGTCTTGTTGCTAGGATACTTAAAGGAAGATACTTTTATTGGCATCAACTTTTTCAGCAGAATTCACCTAGAACTTACTCTTGGATGTTGACAAGTATTCTGGTAGGCCACAGAATTCTCAAACAGGGCTTGCAATGCATATATGGGATGGGAGGTCTATTTTGGTCTGGAAGGACCGGTGGTTACCTTGTGTGTCTCCTACCATGTTACAGAATAGTTTTTGGCTTCTAACTGACTTGTTTCTCCCAAATACTGCTAGTTGGGATTTAGATGTTCTTTTTCATACATTTCCTTTGGACGTTATTTTCCTAATTGTATGACTTCAATTATTGCCTTCTGGGTCTGAAGTTTTGCGCTTCTGGTCCTTTTACGGGGAATGACTTCTCATGTCACCTCCACCTATCAGTTCTTGATTGATATATGTTTATCCTCCTCTCAACTTAATTCTTGTATGACTCCTGTGCTATGGCTTCAACTTTGGCAACTTCCTATCTCAGAAAAACTGAAAATGTTTTTATGGCAATTTATACGTCGTCTATTACCTCCATCTTCTGAATTTTTTAAACAACATTGCTCTGTTAATGATTAATGTCCTCTTTGTTTGTCTCGCACGGAAACTCATGCTCATCTTTTCTGAAATTCCCTTGTGTTTGGTTGATTCGGGATTTTCATCTCGGGAAAACAACCACTGTCTAGCTACTTTCTTGAGGTAAATTGATCGCACAGATGGTTAGATTAACCTCTGTATAGGAATAGTTGTGCTCTACTCCGGCAGTGAGCATTTTTATTATAATGTGGTCAATCGGGATTGGTAGAAGTGCGATGATCTTTAAGCATGAGAAATTTTATACGAAACGGATTATTTCTCGATGCGTAGTATTATGAGTACGCATTACTTTTTACAATGTCTTTGCAAAGTTTAGACCAAGGAACACAATCATTCGGCAGTTAAGATTGATTGTTACGATCATTTTTATACGCTTCTTCATGCCATTTACTTTTCAGAATGTTGAGGTACTGCTATTCCTCCTTCTCGTATTTTTTGTTCAATTTCGGTGGTCAGTTCCCATGTGGATGAGAAATATGCGCTGGGCATGGTATATTGAATCACGATTGGGTTCCGTTTGGGTAAATTCTGTTGATGAAACCGGTGCTTTTGAGTTAGCTTTTGACTTCTGGCATCAAATGGGCTATTAAGTTAAAATTTTACATGTCATTTTCCTACTTCTGATGGTGATTTTGTGTTGTAAAATAATCAATGCGAATAGGATGTGTCCGCCTACTAAAATCTCTTGGTGTACACTGATTTCTAACTGCAGGGGGGTTGCATTGCACTATGTGCATGTCACCCAAGGAAACCAGATCATTTAAGCCTCTCATCAGCTTTGGTGGCTTTTATTATCCGTCCTAGTAAAGAAGTCCAATAGGAGTGGTTTGACCATGTAGTGCCTGTGCGGGCCTTCCTAGAATTGGCAATTTACTTTAATGACTGCCTTGTGGTGTTTTGGGATTTGTAGTTAGTTTGGCCGTAGGTTTCTCTTTTGGATGGGATTGTCATCAATTTTTCTATATCTTTTATTCCTTTTTTACTTCATGTATTTCCGGTCTTAAAACAATTCCTAGTATGAGTTCTTGACTTCTTTCACACACACACACACAAGCCAATCATTATTTTTTCTAGGGTCATATGTTTACATCGAATTCCTAAATTGAGGGCATGTCATATAAGATGAAATCTTACAACAACCAAAAACTAAAAAAAGTAGAGAAAATTGACAATTTTAATTATTACTATTCCGCGTAAGATATTACATCTTTTATAATGGCAAGTAATTAATGACTTTTCTTGAAAGCACAATAGCTTTTCACAAACCAAAACGTTGGCCATGTATACACTAGACACCTTTACTATCGGTGAAAACGTAAACTTTTTCTAGTTAGACACTCTATTACCGTTCTTAATCTGAAGATAAAATTTAGAAACTAGTAATCCATTACTTTACTACTGGAATAATTAAAGGGTGTGTATATAAGGCGACATAATTTGGTGCCATTAGTAGTTTCTAATATACATTCCGGGTGTATGTATAAGATGAAAACAATAAATTCCTCCTACTTTCTTGTTCCAGTCTTCCTACGTTCTAATCCAATGGTTTCTATCCCATTTTTTTAAGAGCTAAATCTATGTTGTCTCGTCGACAAACAATTGATGTCCTAGTCACAATTTTGGTGCGGTTACTAGTTTTTAAATTCTCTCAAAACAGATATGAAAAGTGATAGATTTCTCAAGTACAATGCACAAGTTATTTATTGATAAGCATTCTCTCGACCTCTACATTTGAAGTCTGTATACGCGTCTATATGTAAAGTATCATTTACTATGTCAATTTGCACTTTCATGAAGCTTTGTGTTTTTGTGTCTCGGTGGGTTGGTGGGTGGGGGGGGGGGGGGGGGGACGGTTCTATAGGTGTGTATTTGGACGCATTTGTACTTGATCCTGAAAACCATTATACCACGGAATCGTAGACGCGCCTTAGTCATTATACACATAATTATGCTTTTTGGTCGGTGTGCTGTTGTAAAATTTTACACACAATTCAGCTAATTTTTAAGTTAGAGCATCATTCATATGGAAATCTACTTTGATTTTCCAAAGTCATCTATCTTGGCTTGCATATCAGATTCGACTATTCACACATCTGTATATTGCTAATTAGAAGTGGATTATTTCATAAGACAAATGAATCAACTAAAGATTTTTCAAGACTCCTTCACTTACTCATCCTAGCTCGGCAAGTTTTTATAAGAATTTAAACTAAGACAGCCGAGCTCACAAGCCACTCTAAAATCTTGTAATTCGATATTTTCTATGAACCTAACTTTCAATATTCATTGCTCGCACTCATCTAAACCACATATGTCTTTTAGCCAACACACATATTGGACTGTTTCTAAAGGCATACTGATGGCCAAAGTCTCCATGTGTGAAGAAGGTACCGAACTCGTGTGTTCGAAACAAATGACTAATAAGGTCGTTTGTGTATTAAATGACAGAAAGAATGGTTTAAGGAAAAACGGGAGAACTCTTTTCTCTCTCGTTGATATCGGACCTTTATGGGTTGGCTGTGGTTAATGGCTAATAAATAGGTAGCGCTTGCACTTGTTACTTCACATGACATTTACCAAATTCAGGTATGAAATTACTGTAATCTAGGAAAGATTCCATCAAATGGAGTCAAAAAGATGAATGAACAAAAATAATTGTTTGTAACTTGGATTCACTTGAAAATCGGAAAAGAAATGAAAGTGAAAATAAAAACAAAAATATGCTTTTACATGGGATAAAGTCCTCAAAAATAGAATGATCAAACTTGAAATAAATAAAGATAATCGTGTGCAAACAAGACCTAAGTGTTTACTTTGTCCTCAGTTTAAAATAGTAAGACAGAAATACGAGAGGACAAATAGTCGAGATATCCTACTAGCACAAACAGATGGCCGAAACTAGGCGACACTATGCACAGGGTTTCACTAGCTGAGATCGCAAACTCTTTTCTAGTAAGCTTTGACTCTCTCTGATCATCATCGCAATTTTCGGTTAGCTTTTATTTTTTGCACTACAAGAAAACATGATTTTAGCGACGGGGTAATCCGTCGCTAAAAGTCAAAAATCCGTCGCTAAAATAATTAGCGACGGATTTACCGTCGCTAAATATCCCTCGTATAAAAGCCCGTCACTAATAGTTTAGCGACGGAATTTTTAAATCCGTCGCTAAATATGTCATTTTTACCGACGGATTTATTTTTAATTAGCGACGGATATTCCGTCACGAATTATATTTTTTAGCGACGGATTTATATTTTCGAGACGGAATATTCCGTCGCTAAAAAAATTATTTAGCGACGGAATATTCCGTCGCTAAATAACTGATTGTAGGAATACTTTAGCGACGGAATTAATCCGTCGCCAAAAGTCAATTTTTTTTTTGAAATTTTTTTTTATTTTTCAATTACCCAGACCTGTAATACAATTTTCAAATCTCAACAACAACGCGCAATAATCAATACAGAAAGAAATATATATAATCAATTATAAAAAATATTTATAATAAAAAAAATTCATATATGTACAAGCCGGGAACCGGATATAGCCGGTTAGGAGAGGGGAGAAGAGTACAAGCCGGGCACGGGGGGGGGGGGGAAGCTAGGAACGGGCACGGGAAGGGGCTCATCAGGGGTTCCCGAGTCCCGGATCTGGATCCTGCTGATCCGGGGCCGGGGCGGCCTGTCCAACAGTGCCCTGCTCCCTGATCATCCGGCACACCACTGTAGCAATGCGCTGGATCTCCTCGTCGTCCAACTGAGGCCGAGGAGCCGGTGTCTGTGGAGGGGCAGCAGGGGGTGAGGACGCTCCTATCACGGCACGAGCAGTCGTGCTAGGCAGGCCGCGTATGCGGCCTTTCGGCCGATTCACGACCTCCGGCGTATCCAGCCATCGCTTCAACCCCCCAGTACTCGCAGCCGTACTAGTGGACGCTGATGGCTGTCCGGACTGCTGCTCGGACCCCCTTAGCTGTTCATACGAGGCCTGCAAAAATAGTGGTTTAACGATATGTTAGGGCATTAATTAACGAAACAGACATTGAGGATAGAAAGAAAAAACATTAACTTAAATAAATTGACTCACATCGATCCGCCGGGCAATATCTGAAATATAGTCGCCCGCCCGGTGCGTCTCGTCCTTGTCCTTCTTCCGCACGTGCGTCTGATTATACGTCAGAGCTACGACCTCATCGTCCTCCAGATCCGGGTGCTCGACCGCGTTCTTGTGTCGGACGATGTCGTGTGGCACCGACCCCCCCGTGTGCGTCGGATCTCTGTTCTGTCTGTTCTCAGTCCCGCTCTTACTCTTGGCGTCCCAACCTGGATCCGCAGCCCACCGATCTATCATCTCCCCCCATACACGGTGAGATATCCAATGTGGGGGATATCTCGCCATGTCCGTCATCGGGGCACCCACGGGCAGCGCCTTCTTCGCCCGGTCCCGTGCATCGTGGAGCCATCGGCGGTAATTCTTGCCGATGTAGGCAAAGAAAGCCTGCTGCCCCAGTACCTGCTGCTGAGGCGTGTCAAACGTGAACCCCTCCTGTAAGGCATTCAATAACACAAATTAACAACATAAAACAAACTGTAATTTAACATTTACTAACGCTGAAAAAAATACTTCACCGTACCAGCCACTCCTCCCATAGGGCCTCCCTCGCAGCGGCATCCCAGTCCTTCCAGTACAGGCGTGGCTCGAAGAATCGGCCCTTCACAAGAACGCCGATCTTCGTCCTCGCCATATTCTCCAGGATCCTGCCAAAGAAGTAATTAAATTAATTAATACAGTTCAAATATAAATTAACACCCCAAAATTTTGTAATAAGGCATGAGGTGATATTTTTAGTACTTACAGGCCCTCCTGCGTGAGCGTAACTCTCTGTTTACGCTGGGGGTCGATGCGTACCCCGCGTGTCGGACCACGGCCTCGTCGAGATCCTACAAAACACAGACATTAATACAGTTCAAATATAAGGCTAGCGAAAATGTACGAAACACCGTTATCAACTATACCTGAGGTAGAACCCACGGAAGATGGAGAATGCACGCGCGTGTGGGATGAATCTGCGTCGGGCTGGGGCGACGGCTCGAGCTGGGGCTGGGGCTGGGGCGACGGTGACGGCGAGGCTGGGGCTGGGCCCCCGATGGCTGTCCGCGATCACTCTGTGCCTCGTCATCAGTAGGCAATGACGAGGTGGGACTAACCGGGGAGGAAGCAGCTCGGCGTCCAGCCCGGCCACGAATAGCCCGTATCCTATCCATATCTGACTTCATATAGATTATATACAAAGACATTAACACGTGAAAAACAATAATTTAGGCATAAATCATCATCGGCACTATATATATATATATATATATATATATATATATATATATATATGAACGGATGTGCAAAAACACATCAATAAACACCAAGTTCTAAAATGTTACTACATTTTTCCCGTGATGTTACAACATTACAAGTCAATCATTTTCAGTTTGCGAATCATCTTCATCACTTTCCTCGTCGCCCTCTTCTTCGTGGGACTCGTCGTCCTCTTCATCTTCTAATTCATCCTCTTCATCAGTAGACTCGGTCACATCATCTCCAACACTTTCAACATCTTCCGCGTCATCATCTACGACTTCTTCTCCCACAAGAAGTGTTGTTGGAAGAGGAAGATCGTCCTCCTCGTTGTTGACCTCAACAGGAAACAAGACACGTGGTTGGTCGGCTTGAAAGGAGTCTAGCTCACTGTCATATGTCACGGGCAATTTCTTGGACTTGATAGTTGTATACCAATGAGATTTGGGATTGGCGACGTCCTCCGCGTAAAAGACTTGTACAGCTTGACTAGCAAACACAAAGGGCTCGTCTGATGCAAGTCTTGACTTGACATTGACATCTACAATCCCTTGAGAGCTAACACGGATTCCTCTACTGCATGTGACATCGAACCACGTACACTTGAACATTACCAGGCGGTTTTGGGAACCCAGATATGTTAGCTCAACAATCTCATCTAGCTCTCCGTAAAAATCCATGCAATTCTCGGCATAACAGTCGCCGTTGACCAAGACTCCACTGTTTTGGGTTTGTTTTGTTCGGTCATCATCTTTTACGTTAAACCTAAACCCGTTGATGATATAGCCTCCGTAACAGGATGTTTGTTTGTTAGGGCCTTCGGCTAGTAATTTCAAGCATGAGGCCACTGGTCTATCCATTGACTGAACCTATTGTAGATGACGGTAAAAATTAAGGATAAATCAGTATACTAATTGGCCACAGAACTGTATATAACACATAATATAATTTCGTTAAATAATCTTACACGGATTTTGAACCACTGTACAAATTGTGATTTTCGATGAGATTCAAGTCCAGCGGGATCAGTGATTAAAGATTCCGCATCGAACTCACTGCAAACCAATATGCATTTAACTCGCTTAACACACACTTTCAATTATGTACAGCAATGTAAGTGAATTAAGACTTTAACTTACTCAACGAATGCCGAAACTTCATCGCAATTTAGAAGGGCATATATTGTTGCAGCACTGTACTCTTCATCTGTTAGCCATCGAGTATACGTTCGGCCGAACGGACTACTTGACTGCTTGAATATTGACAATTGCCCTTCCAAATTTGTGCTTGCTCCGGGATCATTTCGGCCTAGTTGATTTAACCTTGTACCAACATTAGGCCCGAAATATTGACTACAAAAGTTTACAAGTTCTTCCATTACGTAAGCCTCCGCAATTGAGCCTTCAACCCGAGCCTTATTACGGACTTTTTTCTTTAAATGGAACATGAACCTAGAAGTTTAGCGAATCGAGTTAGGTGGAATATCAATGATAACAGATGTCGCATTAAGTGTAAACGAACAACTATAACAATTTAAGGATTACCTCTCGAAGGGATACATCCACCGATATTGCACGGGTCCACCCATCTTAGCTTCATATGCCAAGTGAACAGGCAGATGCTCCATTGAATCAAAGAACGAAGGTGGGAAGATTTTCTCCAGCTTGCAAATCGTCACCACAATGTTCTTCTCAAGCACTTCCATGTTACTCACCCGGATCGTAGAAGAGCATATATCTCGAAAGAAATGAGATAATTCAGTCAAAGTCTCGCAAACAACCCGTGGCAACAGTCCCCGGAAGGCAATAGGAATGAATCTCTCCATGAATACGTGGCAGTCGTGACTCTTCATCCCTTGGAACTTGCATTCCGATACATTGCAACAACGAGATATGTTGGACGCAAACCCATCCGGAAGCTTCAAATTCTTAACCCACTGACAGACCTTCTCCACTTGTTTCTTGTCTAGACAGTAAGGTGCTTTCGGAAGTATGGTCCTCCCACTGACTGTCCGAGGATGCAATTCACGGCGTACACCCAACTGTTGTAGATCCCTTCTCGCTTTAAGGTGATCTTTCGATTTGCCCTTGACATTCATCACTGTGTTGAACACATTATCAAAAACGTTCTTCTCAATATGCATCACATCCATGTTGTTTCGGATAACGAGCGTCCTCCAGTAGGCTAACTCCCAGAAGATACAAAATTTTCTCCAGTTGTGCTCTTTCCCGAACCCTGCAATCTTCCGATCCGGCACACCCTTACCGTGTGGTATGTCAGTATCAAGTGCCTCCAGGTGTGAGAGTACTTCTTCACCAGATGGGTAGTCCAGTGTGACAACCTCACGCTCGATTGTCCCGTCAAATTTATCCTTCTGCCTACGAAACTGATGGCCCGGTGGCAAAAGCTTACGGTGACATCCGAACCACGAGGCCTTTCCGCCGTGCTTTAACGTATGACCGGGGTTCACGCCCATACAAGCAGGGCATGCTAGCTTCCCATGTGTGCTCCAGCCACACGTCATTCCCAATGCGGGAAAATCATGTATAGTCCACATCAAAGCAGCCCTCATCTGAAAATTTTGTTTAAGGGATGCATCATATGTTTCGACTCCATGATTCCATAATTGTTTTAACTCATCAATCAACGGCCTTAAATACACATCTATGTCCTTACCGGGACTCTTCGGCCCCGGAATAAGCAACGACAAGAACATATACGGCTTCTTCATGCACATGCCTGGTGGAAGGTTGTAAGGGACAATAATAACAGGCCAACAGGAGTAAGGCGTGGTAGACTGACCGAAAGGGTTGAACCCATCGGTTGCCAGACCAAGTCTAACATTCCGAACTTCCTGAGCAAAGACTGGATGCCTGCGGTCAAACTCCTTCCACGCCTCTCCATCAGCTGGGTGTGTCAGCACATCGGCATCGTTGCTACGAGTCTCACGGTGAGCCCTCATATGTTCAGCTGTACTGGAGGAGTAGTACATTCTCTGAAGCCGTGGTGTGACTGGGAAATATCGCAATATCTTCCATGCAATGTTTTTCTTCTTCCCTTTGTCCGGTTTGTACCTCGAATGATCACATACTGGACATAATGACAAATCCTTATTCTCTTTCCAGAATAATACACAATCGTTATTGCACGCATCTATCCGGTCATAGCTCAACCCAAGTTTCCTCATCATCTTCTTCGCGTCATAGTACGACGGCGGTAGCTTTTCACTTTCGGGCAGTATTTCTTTGATGAAGGTAACAAACTCGTTAAAACCTTTCTCACTCAGCCCGTGGTCTGATTTCAACTGTAATAACCTACTAACCGCAGACAGCCGTGTGTGTTTCGGAGCTCCATCCCACAGCGGCTCTTCCGCAGCTCTCAACAACTCATAAAACTGATGAGCCCCCTCGATCGGCGGTTGTGGACTGTCGTTACCCCAGTCAACATTAGCATGCCCAGCATCCATAATCATATCTCGAAAATCATATCGTGCCTCCTCCCTAACTTCAGTTTGACTAGCCAGGTTGGACGACAATACTATCGTTTCCCCGTGCTGCGTCCACCTTGTGTATCCACCCATAAAACCGTACCGACGAAGATGCCATTTTACTTCAATTCTTTTTCTCCAGTGCAACAACTCACATCTACCGCACGGACACCTTATCTTATCAAGGTCAACATGTGCAGGATGCGCATAAGCGAAGTCGAGAAATTCGTCAACGCGACACTCAAAATCTTCAGCATTCTTCCTTTTCATCCAACTTCGATCGACTGACATGACGACTGAATTATCGTACTGTATACCACCTTCAATAATGACCAGTGATTAGGCATTGCCGATGTAAATATCAATGCATGAATGTTACAACATGTCTACATATTTCCCCTCCACTCTTGAACAGGTAGTGGTCCTATCCCATTCAGAAAAGCACATGTTTATAAAACAGTGAATAACTCATGCTTAGTCCGATGTCTGTGAAAAATTCGGCAGCACCTCCCCGCATTTCTCCAAGTACACCACATCGATTAGGTGTTCTAACATTCATCTAACCTTGCTCAGGAAGGTTTGACGGATGTTAGAACACCAGATCTGTATGCACCCGGAGAAACACACGAGAACGTGTACCATATATCCACGACATAGAACATAAAGCATGAGTCAAAATACTGTTTTATAAACAATTAGCTTTTCCAAACTGTCCAAACTGGACATCCAAAGGCTCATTACAAGGCATTACTTTGTAATGAGTACCTTTGAACGGGAACTAAGGGTTTCTATGCATGCATGTGTTCAGAAATTGATAAGATATGCAAGAATCTTTCCGAAATATCAAAACTACAGAATGATCGTTGCATATGTTACCAATTCCACATTAAATAGAACTCGTTGGCAACGAGTTGAACCATCTCGTTGCCAATGGACTTCTCAAAACAACAATTAATATAAAGAAGGCAGGGTTTGTAAACAACGAGTAATTGAACCATCTCTGGGCAACATGGAGTAATTATGGGATGTACAAGGGCTAATTAGGGCTAACTGGGTTATTAGGGTTAATTACGATTATTAATTATAGCTGATTAGGGTTGATTAGGACTAATTAGGGTTATTTAGTCCTAATTAGGGTTTAATTGTGCCGAGTAGTGATGATTAGTCCTAATTAGGGCTAATTGGGCTTAATTGGGTTATGTTAGGGCTAATTAATGTTAATGAGGGATAGTTTCGGATAATTATAGCTGACTAGGGTTGATTAGGACTAATTAGAGTTATGTAGTCCTAATTAGGGTTTAATTGTGCCGAGTAGTGCTGATTAGTCCTAATTAGGGCTAATTAGGCTTAATTGGGTTATGTTAGGGCTAATTAATGTTAATGAGGGCTAGTTTCGGATAATTATAGCTAATTAGGGTTGATTAGGACTAATTAGGGTTATTTAGTCCTAATTAGGGTTTTGATGGTGCCGAGTAGTGTTGATTAGTCCTAACTAGCGCTAATTAGGCGTAATTGGGTTATGTTAGTGCAAATTATGACTAATTAGGCTAACTACAATCAATATGCGCATAATTGGGTTCATTTGGGCTAATTTGGGGTAATTACAGCTAATTTGAATTTCATCAGGTTCTTAGGGTTAATTAAAACTAATTAGGCTCGTTAGAGCTAATTAGGGTTAATTGATTTACTAAAATATTGTTAATCAGGACTAATTAGGGCTAATTATAGCCAGTGCTGGAGCCACGATTAGATTCCAAGGGGTGCATGCTAAAAATGTCGCATTAACCTAACTAACCTAAATTTAATGCACATTCAACAACCTCAATTCCGACACCTCATATAGGGTGTCGATATGGTGTCCGATACGTGTCTGACACCTCCGGACACGTGTCCGACACATACGGACGCGTGTCCGACGCCTCGGACACGTGTCTGACGCCCACCGACACGCACCTCCAGACACATCGGCATACGTTAATTTTTTTTTTAAATGCTGGACACCGTCGATCAAACGTGGTGTCCGTGTCTGCGCTAACTAACATGTATCTCAATCCAATTGGGTCTTATCCTCCGTCAACAACCTCAATTCTGACACCTCATATAGGGTGTCGATATGGTGTCCGATACGTGTCTGACACCTTCGGACACGTGTCCGACACATACCGACACGTGTCCGACACCTCCGGACACGTGTCCGACGCCCACCGACACGCACCTCCAGACACATCGGCATACATTAATTTGTTTTTTAAATGTCGGACACCGTCGATCAGACGTGGTGTCCGTGTCTGCGCTAACTAACAGGTATCTCAATCCAATTGGGTCCCATCCTCCGTCAACAATCTCAATTCTCAATTCTCAAATGCTCAATGCAATAAAAATTAACAAAAATCACACATTCAATCCAATTGGGTCCCATCCTCCGTCAATAATCTCAATATCTCAAATGCTCAATGCACAATTAACAATCTAAAATCATCTTTAACTTTTCACAGCAATTTACATGTATAAGAGGAAGACAGAAGGTATAGCGTATAGCAAATAGAGAGGAAGACAAGAACTTTACCTCACGAGAAATACTGCCGGAGGTGAGAAACCGTCGTCTCCGGTGGTCCCGGTGGTCGACACTGCTCTCTCTCTCTCTCTCAGTCTCTCTCCTCTTCACAGATCTGTCGGAGGTGAGGGCCCGTGGTCGCCGGAGTTGCAGGTGGTCGCCGTTGTCGAGGGAGGTCACCGCCGGGGTCGAGGGAAGTCACCGCCGGTGTCGAGGGAGGTCGCCGCCGGGGTAGAGGGAAGTTGGGTTTTGGGATTTTCGAAGAGAGAAGCAGTGACAGTTCAAACCAGATCTGTGAATTAAATAGACTTTTAGCGACGGATTTATTCCGTCGCTAAACGTCCGTCGGTGAAGACCTATTTGTACCGACGGAGTTTTTTGCGATGGAATAAATCCGTCGCTTAAATAATATTTCACGGCGGAGTGTTACCGACAGAGGTTTCCATCTGTAAAACGCCTTTTCACCGACGGAATAAATCCGTCGCTTAAATAATATTTTACGACGGAGTTTTACTGACGGAGGTTTCCGTCGGTAAAACCCATTTTAGCGACGGAATCTATGCCGCCGCTAAAATTCCGTCACAAAAGACGTCTTTTCTTGTAGTGTTGTCTTAATTTTCATCAAATTCTTTCATCTACACGATGTCCTCCTTCACACACACACACACAAAGAGCTTAGTCTTGAACAAACAGCTTATTCTTTATAAATACTCACTTATGAGATAGAGGGGGGGGGGGGGGGGTTGATTGAATAAGTTCTTTGTGCATGATGCCACCACATAAGAACAAACAATTCTTTTCTAGAACGCTTACTGGACTATGAATGCTAGATAATTCAATTGTTACATATTTTTCAAGTTTTATTAACGACGAATGAGTATCATTTATGTACATAATTGATTAAAAATACTAGCTAATGAACCCGTACAAATGTATGAGGCAGGTTTGAAAAATTGTCTTCCTTATAATTTTAAGAGGTAAAACAAACACGCATTAAGTCACACTATTGAAATTTCTAATAAACATGTAATATACATCCATATGTCTCTCCCAGCTTATGTTGTTCATGCATGTTATATACTCACAAAGTTTTACTCAACAATCCTAACTTTTTTGATAGAGCATGAAGATGCATGAGAATATTAGAGAGATTTCAAAGCACCAAAGTAAGGTATTGAAAATATTGGTTAAAGCACATTAATTACTGATACGGTACAACTCTTATTAATTGCGGATAAATATATAAATTAAAGTACAAGATCACATCTTGAAAACACCTTTTTGAAAAGTTTGGATGCTACTTTGAACACCTTTTTGGAAAGTTTTGATGCTACTTTTACTTACAAATCGAATGTGAATGTTACAATAAACCTCAAGATCAGAAAGTGTGGAAACCAAAAGCTAAATCATAGTAGGAGATGGAAAAGAATATTGTCATGAAAAATGAGGAACTAAGACAGAATATCAATAGTACTGTGAAAAATGTGGCACAAAGGCCGAATACAAGCACTCATATGAGTATGCCTGGGCTCACCAATGGAAATAATTTTTCTATTCTACCTGATGTACAGTACTTGAAAAATGTGGTAGATGAAGAAAGGTCCTCACAAGAAGAAACACAAAACCACCAGTTACGAGGAACAAACAGAAAGAGGTTGGCAAAGAGGAATAATGGTAATGACAATAATCATCAGTCATGACAATAGTAGGAGCTGGAACATCAGGGGATCAAAAGAGTTGAGGACTAGGCATCAAAAGACTTGAGGAATAGAATAAAGTAGATATATGCAAGCATCTCTGGGATATAACTCACGAAAAAGACTCTCTATGGGTTAAAGCAGCTATATGTAGTGACAATTGTATATAGTACATATGTTCAATAACAGTTTGTAAATGATTGTTTGAGCTTAATGAATACAAGGACCTTTAACAAAAAAAAAAAAGAATGTTACTATAACAATAATTATGGTACAAATTACAAAAATAAAAATGCTTTTTCAAAAGCAATACTTTTAACATTTAGTTACAAATTATGAGCGACAATCTCATAATGCTTTTTCATAAGAAATACTTTTGACATTTAGTTACAAATTTTGAGCGACAATCTTGTACTAATATATAGTCGTAGATTCATACCTTTTAACTTAATAGTCAAGGATCAATGTTCTAATCACCTGGTTAAAGCAATCTTATCTCCAAAGATACTGTGAAGGAAGAAAATCACCATTCATATGCTCATTTTTATAATTCTGTTCATTTTTGTTAACAGAATATAGTAAAGAGTTACAATTTTCTCTCCTAAGGGATGATGTATATGAAGCTCAAACTTCCTATTAGCAAAAATGCTAATTGAGCCATCTAATATCTTTCTTTATGCGAAGCACTTCGCATATCTTTTGTTCGGTGCATAATGAAAAGAAATTATAGTACTCAAAGTACGTTCTATATATATGTTCAAATTATCAAAGATTAATCGAGTCATCATTATGTCTTTTACTTCGGGCTATCTGGCCAATCCAGATTTCGAGTATAACTCATGCACCACTACAACGTTGATGCTACCTCGAAACATATCAGTGTTACCACTGTAAATGAGCATCTTTAAAACTACCATTGTGAACACCTTGTCACTTACCCAAGGCATATTAGAGCATAACTTGTCAACTACCATTATATTAATGCTACTTCTAATCACCTTAAAATTATCACTTACTAACTGTTACCACCACCATCACCTATGCCATCACTATAATCCTACTGCTAAGATTACCACTGTCACAACCATCTTGAGAACTGCACATACCTTTGCAACCATGGCTTGTCAGAATTATTACAAATCTCAATCTCATTAACAGTACTACAACTACCATCACAAAATTATTACTATCACATGTGTAATTGTCACCTTTACAGTTCCCACCACTGCCATACTGTGACATCTACCGTCAAAATCTCTCTAGTACCATTATCTTAACTATCATAATTGGCCATTATTATCAATTAATGGGAAAAAAATTCTTTTAACTCATTTACCCTTACATTTATTTTCTTCCAACTCAATCTTAGCTTGCCACAAGTTATTTTCTTCCAAATACATATACGTTCTTAGTTAAAATTGAGTTTAACATGTTAGACTTTAATGGTATAACTTATAAAAAACTAGAGTCCTTTCAAACATACCTTTAACGATCTCAACGAACATATAATTCTTTTGGAATTTCTAATATAATTGCTGATCAAGAGTTCTAAAAATCTTACTTGTCAAAAATATAAGATCTCAACAAATCCTATGTGTCACAAATCTTACGTGTAGTAATCAATAATACTTATAAGTTCTTTGATAATAAAATCATAATAAAGAGTTAGTAAGTAGGGAAGATTTCATATTTTATATTTTAAAAATTTTATATTGTTATTTTAAAGTAGTTTTGAGGTATTAATAATTAAAACTAATGCCTACTATATAATTATAATGATTAGGTAGAATTTTATGTGGTGTATGATTGGTTTCTTAGTTTTATAAGATTTACAAATATAGGGCAAATTATACCTACGAATTTTTTAATAATAAATCATAAGAAAGAGTTAAATAAGGTAGAAAAAGAAAAGAACACCAAAGAAAATAGGATTCTTAAATCTTCTTTATCCAATTCAAGAAAGTTCAACTCTAATTGAAGAGACCAATTAAGTTGAAAACTACTACATGCAAAGTTGAAACTTACGTGTTAAAAGGAGAAGATTCCTAAAACATCATACGTGATACAAAGATAGAATTCTAAAAATCAAGTTATTTTGTAGTGATTTTGAGGTGTTAATAATCAAAATTAGGGCCTAATGTATAAATGTAATGATAAGGTAGAGTTTTACGAAGTGCATGATTGGCTTCTTAGTTTTATAAAGTTTACAAATATACGGTAAATTACACCTATAAATTTTCTAATAATAAATGATAGGAAAGACTTAAATAATATGGTAAGAAAAGAAAAGAACACCAAAACAAAGGTGGAAAAAGAAAAGAACACAAAAATAAATAGGATTCTTGAATCCTATAATGTGTTAATAATCAAAATTAGGGCCTACTATATAAGTATAGTGATTAGGTAGAGTTTTATAAGGTACATGATTGGTTTTTTTTAATTTTATAAAGTTTACAAATATAGGGTAAATTATACCTACTAATTTTTTAATAGTAAATGATAGGAAAGAGTTAAATAATAAGATATGAAAAGAAAAGAACACCAAAACAAATAGGATTCTTGAATCCTATAAGGTGTTAATAATTAAAATTAGGGCCTAATATATAAGTATAGTGATTAGGTAGAATTTTATAAGGTGTATGATTGGCTTCTTAATTTTATAAATTTACAAATATAGGGTAAGTTATACCAATAAATTTTCTAATAATAAATCATACGAAAGAGTTAAATAGTGTATAAAAGAAAAAAGACAACAAAACGAATAGGATTCTTAAATCGTATATATCCAATTTGAAAAAATTAGAATCTAAATGAAGAGACCAATGAAGTTAGGGAACTATTACATGCAAAGTTGAAGCTTACGTGACAAAACGAGAAAGTTTTTAAAAAATTCTAGGTGTCGCAATGATAGAATTCTAAAAATCTTATATATAAGTATCTTGAATAGGTAGAGTTTTAAAAGGTGCATAATTAGTTTTCTTGTAAAATCCCAGAATTTTTCAGAACGTTAGACACTTAATCGATCAATTCACTAAGGCAATACTGTCCTCTACCACAATAAATAATGCAACAAGTTGTTGGAGCAACGATCCGTTAATCAAATTATACTCTCAATCAACTGTCATAATTAAAAATACCAAATCTAAGTCTAAGAAAATTTAAAATAATGCTTCACCCATGTAGTTCCTATCGATCAATACTAAACTTAAATTT
This sequence comes from Escallonia herrerae, assembly GCA_033070095.1. Classification (NCBI taxonomy): domain Eukaryota; kingdom Viridiplantae; phylum Streptophyta; class Magnoliopsida; order Escalloniales; family Escalloniaceae; genus Escallonia; species Escallonia herrerae. Next base: position 39,835 of record JAVXUP010001627.1, on the reverse strand, counting down.
AAATTCTCCGGTTCGCTCGGCTCTAATCCTTATTTGCACAACTTAATGCTGGCTGTGACTTGGGGAAAGGAAGTCAAAGCAGAGTAAACTTTCGAGAGTCCAGCAAGGTCGATCAATGATTTAAAAATAAAAAAAACGATATGGACGATTTTACATTTAAACCAATAGATAATTTTTAAAACGGAGAAACAGAGCGATTCAAATAATTTTTCTATATACAATCAAATGATAATTTAAGAGGGTTTTCAAAGAAAATCACAGCGTTTCAAGATAAACATAAGGATGAGTATCAACTCAATCCCTTAAATAAGTAGTCATTCAAAACAGTTCAGATATAATCATTTCAAAACACTTTAGGTACAATAAAATACAAAAATAGGAAACATCGAACATGAGGAGTACAATATAGCAAAGCCATCCCGGCAATGCTCGATATGATTTACATATGCATATGTACACTGACTAGTCCATCTAGGTACTAGTTTACCCAACCAACAGACCATCCTTATAACTCCAGCAATACAAATCATCCTTATAACTCCCAGGTTTACTAACTCATGTCAATATTGAGAAGCAGTAAATAGAATTGAAAATACTTTACAATGAGCGAATCAGTAAACAGATGAGAATGATACACAAATTCTAAACAATCGCTATAAGGCTCAACTAGGGTTTCATGAATAGTTTCAAAACATCTTTTATATTAATCATAAAATTGAATCAATATAATTTGTAAAGCAGTCATAATAAAACATTTGAAATTAGAAAGATAAAAGTGTGATTCGGATAGAATTCCTTACCTCGGTCCAAGCTAAACGATGCTACCAACCTCTATCAATATTTTCTGAATAAACTTAGATTAGCAATCCATTTGTGAGAACACAATCTATACTAAAATACTATAAACCTAATATCAGCTACCCACCACATGCTCACTTCTAACTCTGAAATCGTTCAACTCAAAGCGCGCCTCGCAAGCGGCCAGCCTACCCAAAAATCCTTTACACTCCTTAATGCGTAACAATATTCCAAATTTCTTGATAAATTGCAATAAAACACTTTTATAGCTTAAGACAATATAAAAAGTCAAAACATGAATTTTCTGAATTTTTGAATTAAAATAATTTTCTTAAATGCAATAAAAACCCATAAATAGCCCTAATTATTTCTAGCTCAAAATAAGTCCCATAATTTTTTGTAACAGCTTTGAAATATGTTATAGAAATTGAAATCAAAAATTAAAAGGCATTAAAATTATTTTTAAATTATTCGTTTTGCTAAAAACAAATGCTATACAGAAACCTTAGAAAATCAACTAAAAAAATCATCAAAATCAAACTAAGTCTTATTTATACCATAATGACATTGCTATAATTTTGTTCCAGAATATTTTTAGGGTTAAAAGACTCAAAAGAGTTTTATAAGGGGCTAATTACACATATGCCCCTGAAGTTTGGGGGTAATTACAGGCAAGGATAATAGTTTGGACAAATTACACTTGTGTCCAATGACCAAACGAAACCCTAAAAATCCTAACGGTTTTAACAAAATGACTTTATTGCCCTTATGTTGGAAAGTTATTTTTTTAAATGCTATTGTCTCTTTTTAGAAAAGAAAATCAAAAAAGAAAAATCCTATTTTTTTTTACTTTCTCTCTTTCTTCCCCCACCCACTTCGCCGCCACCCACACCTCAGCCCTTCGCCGCCCCCCAACCCTCCCTCCCAGGGTCACCCCCACCCACCCTGTCTACCTCCGCCCTTCGCCGTCGCTACAATCACTGACCCCTTCCCCGTCACCGCAACACCCCCTCCCCTGACCACCGCACCCACCATCCCCCTCCCCCATCGCCGCACAACTTTCTCTCTTCTCGAGTCAGACACCGATCATCGCTCAAAGACCCCGTCATCAAGTCCAGATCAGTTCCCCTTATCACAACATGATCAAAACACCCAAGAAATGAGTTAATGGTTGATGGAACATTGGCAGGTGAGAAAGGGCTGCCGGCGGTGTCTCAACGGTGTGAGTTTGCCAAGGGGCTTGCCGGCGGTGTGGGTTTGCCAAAGGGCTTGCCGGCGTGGTGGGGTGGGTTTGCCAAGGGGCTTGCCGGCGTGGTGGGGCGGGGCTAGTCTGACGGATGGTGGGCCGAGAGAGGCTGCCGGCGACGTGGGGTGAGGGAGGAGGCTTGGGTTGCGGGCGGCGAGATCAGTTCTGGAGAAGGGAAACCCTAATTTGAAAATTAGGGTTTTGAAACCCTAATTTGAAAATTAGGGTTTTGAAACCCTAATTTTAAGGTTTCAAAACCCTAATTTTTAAATCAGGGTTTCAAATCCTCCTAATTTTAAAAAATTAAGGTTTAATTTGAAAATTATAAAAAAAATTTAGGATACACTGTACAAGGGCAGTATTGTCATTTTTAAAATATGTAATGATGAACAGTATACTTTTTGGATGAAACCTAACGGATGGATACGGGTGATACATTTAAAACACTTTTGGTCACAGAATGTTACATTTTGAAACTTTGTGTCCTTGACTGTAATTACCCTCTAACCTCAGGGACATAGGTGTAATAGTCCTTTTATAAGTCTGAAATTGCAGAAAATATAAAAAATACATACTATTACAGAAAATTATGAAATTTTGCCACAAATTCTAATATAACATAATGTATTATATAGTAAAATTTTTTGTGCTAACTATTACCATGTGCTAGCCAATACACGTGCCGAACTTAACGTCAGCCCAAAAGCCCTCAAACTGTTGTGACCCAAATCCACTTCATCTTCCTTCTTCCTCCTTACACTTCACTGTTCACTGCTTGATCACAGAGAATACACCACTCTAACTAGCTCACCAATAACACACTACACACTAATATCGCACATACATACACCCACTAAAATCACTCAATTACGCACTATAATTAAACTCACTAACACACACACACCCAACTGGACAGCAGCAGTGCTTTTGCTCTTCACCTTCTTCATTATACACAATACCCAAACATACAATACACTCATTATATACCCATTAACACCAGACAACACAAACACACACTCATGCATACACATTACACACAGGTGTTAACACACACACTACACCAAAGGACACACACTACACACCCACTTGCAAACACCCCACTGCACTATACACATACACATAATCCTTCACACAGCTCACACACAGAAGTTCATAAGCACCATTTTCTTTGACACCCCGTTAATACCAATCATCAGACTCCACATGAAAAGGGCATCTCAAAACCAAGTATTTCAAAAACGTGCTTCAAGTCATTAAATGCCCACCATCCCTTTGCTTCATGCATCTCACTTTAGCCTCTGTTAGTTCCACAGTGGAAAGTCATCAGCAATGCAATTTCATCCAGACCTGAACCCTAAGCACCATTACAAGAAAATCTGCACGATGCCCACTCACGGCAGGCACTTCTTTCTCGTTTTTTTTCTTTTCTTACACATTCATTTCACATACATACACACGTGCACTCCCATATCTTCCCCCACGCACACAGCAAGCACACAGCACACTAGTTGCTACTACAGCAGACCCATCTCACGCATTCTTGCTCTTCCTTTCCATGACAGCCATCACTCCATGGCCTCACCAAACACACACAGGTTCCACTACTGCAGCTTCACTTCCCTCCCATTTCTTTTCCCCTATACACATTCACCCATATACACATTCACCAACTTATGGCTGTCCTTGCTGCAGCCATGGCCACCACCACAAAGCTCATAGTAACTCACCGAAACCCTACATGCACGCTGCCTAGCGTCAGCCCCCTTTCTCTCACAACCATAAACCCATCATCCAACTGTTGAAAATTTGATCGAATCGGAATCGCAAATAAAGATTTTGAGGAGCGTGATCGCTGTCTTTAAGGCTTTTATTTGTCTTCACTCGAAACCGAGTTTGCTGACGGGTTAACGACAAACAATCCTCCAGGATACAACAAAGTCTTTGGGAATCTGCAAACAGCAAATTCGAAGATTCCCCTTGGAATTCTCTTTGAAGCAGTATACATTTTTTGCTACAGTAATTTTCAGAAAGGAAGAGTTTTTCGAAAATAATAAGTCATTATCTGAAAGGAATTGAAAACCTTGTATTTATAAAGACCTGAAAGGGTGTGAATTTGGACAGACACAACTGTTGGAAAAAACAGTTGTAATAGTTTAAAAAATAACTGCCAGAAATTTATTTGAATAAATCAAAATTTGAATTTGAATTTGAATAAATCAAAGTTTGAATTTAAATAAATCACACACAGTAAAACCATTTTTCCAAAAATACAAAATATTTTTCAAAAATAAGTCACATTTTTCGCGACCGCGGCAAGCGTGCAAAGTGTTAAACTCGCGCACTCGCATGCTGGTAGCATGGAGTAGCATGGGGACTCATACACTCTAGTTTTACTACCAAGTGTATAGTAAAAGCACTCTTGCCCTTAGAAACCCTTTTCAAAACTCATTTTCAAGCAATGTGGGACAAAAGAGTTTATTTGTTTTTAAATAACTCAACTCACAAATCCAACACCAACACTAAATATGCACACATGAACTACCTTACGGCAAGTTTCCCCCACTACCTCTTACACATTCACATAGAGAATTTCACACACACTGAAATCACACCCTCACTCACAGGCTTTGCACACCCATGTTTACCCACAACCTCCCTGTCACGGCTGTTTCCACTTCCTTCTCTATTACATATACAAAGTTACACAACAACATAAAGAACCCAAAAATTAGAGGAAAGGAGGCCAAAACTCACCAGAATGATTTCTTCTCTTGCCGAAAATCCAACTGGAATTCACTCCCTCAAACCCACTTTCTGGCTTCCTCACCTTCTCCCTGTTTATGTTTTCCCTCTCCCCCCCCCTCCCTCTCTCTTTGAAAAGTCTGCTCCTTTCTATTGTAACCGAAAATCCTCATTAAGTGAGATGTTTATTTCTCTCCTTGGTTCCCTCTCTTTCTAAAATTAAAGGGTTGACATTATTTTTTTTTATAAATTGAGTTTTAATTTAATTAATTTATTTATTTACTAATCCTGCTTCACTAATTGTCGTTAAATGTTTCAAAATAAATATACCGTTTACACTAATAGACACTAAAAGCCTCAAGCAATATCGCCTATAATTGCTATCATTAGTTTATAACTTATGGGTTTTGTGAAATTTTGTCACTAAAGGTCACTGATAAAAATCACGCTCACGAAAATCGTTGCTGAATGTCGCTAATACAATATCAATGCTAACATTAAAGTACAAGATTGTTGCTAAAAACTGCTAATAAAAATAACGATGCTTAAAAAATAAATTTGCACTAAATTTTATTTTATTATTAATCAGTTAAAAATATCGGGATGTTACATTTCTACTCTTATAAAGTTTAGTAAAATTATGTCAATAATACTTGCAAATTGTTTAATAATAAATTATAGTAAAGAGTCATGGTACATGTGTGTCTCTAATAAGTAAAGTAAAAAATGAATGTGATATCAAAATAAAGAATCATGGTGCATGTGTGTCTCTAATAAGTAAAAGTGAAAAAGAAATGTGATACCAAAACAAATACGATGATGTGTCGCATAAGTAAAAGACATAATGTGCCGTAAAATTAAAAGGGATAAAAAGGGAAAGGAACACTAAAAAAAGCTTATGTGTCGCCTCTGCAATGCATAACGCTTCATCTATTATATATTTATTATTTATTTAAGCAGTATGGTCGTCCCCTGTTAGGATGTACTATCGGCCTATAGAGCACATGCAACGCATAGTCGAGTTGCTACAATTACTATACCTTCCCTATTTATTTCGGGTTGGTTATTGGTGAGAACAAATACACCAAAATGAGTACTAGTACGATCGGTTCCTAGTAAAAGGCGGTCTAGCGAGACCCCGGAGATAACTCAGTAGGTAGGCTATCTATATGTGTAATCGCATTCTCTGGACCAATTGCTGTTTTTGTTTCCAATTTTTCGGAAATTCTGTTTCTGATAATTGAACAAAATCTCATATCTAGAGCTTCAATTCTAATATGATATTTATAATCCATCGATGGGAGGTCCCATTTGGTTAATGCTGGCATAGATCCTAAAGAGATACCACTTCCTCGGCACAATAGTTGACTGACTGGACATCTAGGGGTAGAGTGAAAGCAAGGTCAGTCAATCAGGCATTCCACCCTAGATCCAATCTCCTGGTCCCTGCGGAAAGGATCATTCCTGCTCAACGAGTGGGTCTTGTAGTCAAGGACCAAAGATCTTGAGCGACCAATCCGGCAGAATCGGGGATTTTGGTTTATTATTAGGAATTTTGGGACTATATCTGCGCTAGCTCGACTCCACCCCTACCAAGGTCTGAGCACATGGAGTAAATGGAATTAGATACCCCAGTAGTCCTAATTGGAAAGTTGTAAATAGCCCGAGGGCTGTGGAACAAAACAATCGGTTTATGCTCTAATGAAGATCTTTATACTGGACGCGTTCCCGAAGGCACCCCTCTCTTTCAAGAGGAAGACTCTTATGACCTCCCCCTCTATGCCCTACGGGGAGTTTTATGGACCCACTGGACCAGAAGCTTCTCAAGCTCAAGCATTTAAAAAAGTTAGATTATATATATCCAATTTAAAAAAGTTAGATTCTAAATGAAGAGACCAATTAAGTTAGGGAACTAATACATGCAAACTTGGAGCTTACATCGCCGAAGAAGAAAGTTCTTAAAAAATATTACGTGTCGCAAAGATAGAGTACTAAAAATCCTATGTGTCACATATATATATATATATATATATATATATATATATATATTGATGCCAAGGAAAGTGGATCCGTACCTACCTGGAAGTGCCACAAAGGCTGCAGTCCGAGTTAGTTTCCAAGTATGCAAAATGAGAAACGGTGAGGGCGGAGTAAGGGCAGAGAGCAAGGCTCTCCAGGCAGGCCACGAGGGCTGCCAGTGCTGCTAAGACAGGGTAGAGACGAACAGGGCTGGTAGTCGATGGTCCAAGCTAGGGTTCAAGTAAGGGGTGTAGCGTCAGGGGTCCAATATCAGAGTCCAAATATGTTTCTCTTTCTAGAATTCTAGAGAGAATGAGTTTTAGAGAGAAAGTAAAAATGTCAAAAATGTGAGAATTCCCTTTGAAAATGAATCCAAGGTCCCCTATTTATAGAGAAAAGTATGTCGGTGTCATCAGTTGACACGTGGCACTCCTCGAGAGTGACACGTCACTAGGGGGTCCATAAATATCGGTTCTCTGTCGGACTGTCAGTTCCCAAATTCGCACTGCCTTACCCCATACAGCGTCTCTCTACCTGTCTGAGAAGACTGAAGACACCATGACAACATGATCAGAGTAAGCCCGTTGCCCCAGCCACCAATCCAAGCCCTTACTGAATCCCACAGGGTGCGTAGATAGATGTGTAAAGAACATGACAGCGGCGAGGGTTGCCCCCGTGACCAATTGTCAGGCAGACTAGGCGCGACACCCTCCAAAGACTTGCTCCCTTCCCGGAGTGACCCGGGGGTCATCGTTCTGGGGGCGCCTATGATTATCGGTAACGTGAGTGGACATGGTCGCAACTCAGTGCCTAGTGTCACGCAAGTCACCCTAGGTGGCGATAGCTTTGTGGTAACGAGCCTATCCCGCTACGAAGAGTCCTCGTGCCAGAGCACTATGAGCAGACACTACAAGAAAATCGACCTTTACTGACGGACTTTTAGCGACGGATCAAAATCCGTTGCTAAAAGTTGCTTTTTGGCGACGGATTTTTCTGTTAGTAAAAGTCCCGTCACTAAAGGTTTTATTGACGGAATATCCGTGGGTAAAAACTTTTTGCGACGGACTTTTACCGACGAAAATTTTGACGCTAAAAAGTTTTTCCTGATTTTATATTTTTGATCGAATTTTTTTGGGTTTGAAAAAAATAATTTGGAAATTATTAGCGACGGACTTTCAGCGACGGTTAAAATCCATTGCTAAAAAGTTCATTAATAAGAAACCCTACCTCCTCCTTTTCTTCTATGCGCCATTTTCTACTCTTACTCTCTCTCTCTCTCTCTCTTCTCCACGTCCCACCCCTCCCCCCCGCCTCTGCCACGCCACCGTAACCCCGCCACAGCCCCGCCGTAAACATGGGCAGGTTTCTCTCTCTCTGGGTCAATCTTTCTCTCTCTCTCTCTCTCTCTCAGATACTCGATTTCGAAATGCCTTTTCACTTAATTTCCCTTCCTTTTCGCCAATTTGTCTATTGCATCTGATCTTCCTCTCACTTTTTCTCTTTCTTTTGCATAACAGATTCTAACGCTTGTGGTAGCCAAGCTTTATATTGGGTATTTCGTCCAAATAAGGTAAGTGGCTATCTCTACCCTTCTCAATTAACGATTTAACGGCATATACCACTAATTCATTTTATGTGATTTTATAAATTTTGGCTTTCTATTCACAAATTTGCTTTGGATTTATTTGGTTAGGGTTCATATTATCTCTTTTCAGGAATTTGTTTTGATTTCAATTGTCTATTTTAATTGTATATTGCATTGAAAGGCACATCGGTTGTCATTAATGTCATGAGAGAAGAGCGTATGTCGGCGCCGGCTCCGGCTTTGTGATGAGATGGGGCGCCTGTGGGCAGCTTTGGTTAAAATGGTTGAGCATCCTGGCAGTTGACTGGGTCAGTTGACTTTGAAGGCCATTTTTAAAGTGTCTATTTTTAGGCCCTGGTTTAGCAACAAAACCACATGCATGCCCTTTTTCAACCTGCATATGTACTTCGTTTATACCATAAGCCACCAAAAAATATATATATAAGCCACCAGCTAGAAGTTACATAACCAATCCGAGTAAATAATGAGATTGAGTGAGATAAGATGAAGTCATTGGAAGGTGGTCTCCCTTGACTATCACTAGTAATGTACATCTTTAGATGAAATAAGAAATATACATCATGATATATAGGAGTTCGTGCAAAAATATTGGCCAGTGATTCCATCGTTGGTATCTAATTGGATGATGAATTGTTTATTTTGCCATTAAATTCACATAGAAGTTGATTTTCTATATATACGTCATTAGGGTTACAATTTGGGCAAGTTGGATAGGCCTAAGGGTCCCTTGCCCACCTCACTCTCAAGAACTCTCAATTTGGGTAATTGGGTAGTGCATTTGTGTGGTGTATATGTTGTATAGTGTGTGTGTGTGTGTGTGTGTGTGTGTGTGTGTTGTGGTTGCAGAATGTGACAAAGTGCAGGGAAAAGGGAAGCTGTGAGGTGTTGGTGTTCATTATGCATGGAAGTGGTGCAAAAGAAAGGGGCTGTATGAAAGTTTCCACTACTGATATGGGCTGAGCGACTGTGAGTGTACGCATGCCGTGGTGTGGGCGGCTAGGCAGCCGTGAATATGCTCATGTTATGAGTTGTGGTGAGCTGTGCATGTATGGTGTATTTGTGTTTTGCGTTAGTGAATTGTTGCGTGAGTGAATTGCTCCAATGTGGTTCCTTTTGTACCTAAGTTATAATTCCTTAATGTGGATTGTATGATGTGATATATTATTTTTTACCTGAGTTATAAGCCTTAAATATTTTTTATTTTTTTTTGTGCAGGCTTTCAGAGCAAATCTTTGGTATATAGTTTTTTTTAGTTTCAATGTAACTTGTATTTATTTTTTATTTTTTTGAGATTGTACGATGTGATATACTATACATTATATTCGGTGGACATCTAACTTAAATCTTATTTGTTTTACTTGGAATTTTGTAAAGATGAATCCTAGTTTAAATAATTAAATTATTGTTGGATAAAACAGATTTGGCATTTTAAAAATTAATAAAAATAGAAAAAATAGCCTTTTGGGTTTTAGCGACGGAATTCCGTCGCTAAAAGTTCTTCTACAAAATGGTAAATATTTTTATAGACAGGCTTTTAGCAACGAAATTGTGTCGTTAAAAATCTGTTGGTCAATGATTTAGAGAGACTTTTAGCGACGGAATTAATGTTGCTAAATACTTTTGGACGGACTTTTAGCGATGGAAATTCCTTCGCTAAAAGATTTTTATTCAGAAATTAAAAAATTAGAGAAATATATAAAATACCTTTAGCGACGAAATTTTTCGTCGCTAAAAGTAATTATATCTGTCGCTAAAAGTATAAATTTTGCCTACAGATCACCAAAATCTGTCAGTAATCTTTTAGTAACAAGGTTTTTTACAACGAATTTTTAGCGACGGACAGTCCATCGCTAAAAGTCTTTATCAACGGATTACCCACTTTTAGTGACGGAATTGTCCGTCGGTAAAAGTGGATTTTCTTGTAGTGAAAGCCCCCCGTAATGATGGCGACGATGGCTTCTAGGGTAGCGAGCCCATTCCGCTGCGATGGCTTCTCGTGCTGAAAAAGCACTGCGAACGGAGTCCCCCAGAATGAAGGCGGCGATGGCTTCCAGGGTAGCGGACCCATCCCGCTGCGAGAGATCCTTGTGTCAGAGCACTACTAATAGAGCCCCCTGAAATGAAGGCAACAATGGCTTCTAGGGTAGCGAGCCCATCCCCCTACGAGGGGTCCTCGTGCCGGAGCACTGCGAACTAAGCCCCCCCAGAATGTTGCACACTCCGCATAGTGGGTCGAAGCATGTTCTACGTCCATGGCGGGGGCGCATGGTGTGGTGAACGAGAGTGGTGCCCGGGGGTCTGTAACATGATTGTGGCGCACAGGCGCGGCGAAGATAGTAGCGAGACAATACCTGGTGCCGGGGGCACATGTCATGGGAGTGGCGCATGGGAACGGTCATGGTGCCCGTGGGGTACTGTAGTGTGATAGAGAGCTAGGGGGCACGGCTGTATCAACGGCGCGGTGCATGGGCAGGGCGATGACGTACGGGAAAAAATGGGTGCCATACAATCGCGGTGATGAGTAAGCACCATAGATAGCGATTGAATAGGTCAAGCGAGAAGAGCGTCAAAAGGTCCCCCTGTGGGCTTGGGGTGGCCGACCCCCCTCCTAAGGGGAAGATGGCCGACCCCCTTTACCATAGGGTGGCCGACCCCCTCCATGGTGGAAGGTGGCCGACCCCCTTGTGGAAACAAGGTGGCCGACCCCCTGTGCATGGGGTGGCTGACCCCCTCTCCATGGGGAAGGTGGCCGACCCCCCATGCATGGGGTGGCCGACCCCCCCTCCATGGGGAAGGTAGCCGACCCCCTGTGAGGGTGAAACGCGGCCTATGTTTGAACATTTTCAAAGTGTTGGTGTGGCCAACGTCGCTACATTGGCGACAAAATAATTTTAGTCGTGCAAAAGTTAATGAAAAATGCACGTGACTTGAACGTGCGCATGTCCAGCGTTTTTCATTAACTTTTGCATGCTCAAGTCACGTGCATTTTTTATTTTTCATTAACTTTTGCACGCTCATGGGGAGCAAGGGGGTGGTGATACTTTTGTTAGGCATGGTTGGAAAGAGTCTTTAGTGGCTCTCATGAAACTTAATAAGACCTTTTAGATTCTTTTTAGTATGTTTTGTGTATTATCAAAAAGTGCACTTTGTTTTTGTGTGCTATTTTACTTATAAAAATATTTATCTCCTTTGATATATTCTTAGCCCCCCGGGATGAAATCCTGGTTCCGCCACTAAATACATGCGAGACATTTTGGTTAAAATTATCGTCCGCTATATAATGTGGCTGATGATTTTTTCTTTACTATGTCCCTGAGGTTAGGGTATAATTACAAGCAAACATAATAGTTTGGACAAATTACACTTATGTCCTTCGACCAAACGGAATCTTAAAAACCCTAACGGTTTTAATGAAAAGACTTTATTGTCCCTAAGTTGGAACTTTATTTTTTTTAACGCCATTACTTCATCTTAAAAAAAGAGAAAGATTAATACCATTACTCTTCCCGTACCCCCCCCCCCCAACCTCATTTATGTCTCTCAAACTCCCGCCCCCCTTCGCCACCCCGTCTGCCTCCCCCTTCCCCGTTACCGCAACCACCCTCCTTGCTAACAAAATCCACCAACGATGAGATGTGGGTAAGGCTAGCAGGTGGTGTAGGTCCTTTTTCGGCTACATGAGGTCGTTGGAATCTTCGGCGGACCGAGATTCCCGGTCGGGTCCTCTCAAGTCCTTCAACGGTAATGGACGGCGGATGGAGCTTCCAAGTACGAGGAGTTGGTGGACGCCAACAAGCACACGATAGCGGTGGCGGAGGCCAAAAGGGGCCTAACCTTCCTTCTCTCTCAATCTGCCAGTGTGGGGCGAGGGGATGGGGCTGCTAGAGTGGGGCGAGAGGATGGGGCTGCTAGAGTGGGGCGAGAGGATGGGGCTGCGGCGCTTGGGGAGGATTTCAGTTAGAAAATTTGAAGTTTAATTTACAGATTGAGAATTAGGGTTTCAGCAAAACCCTAATTTGCAAATTAGGGTTCCAAAATCCTAATTTGCAAATTAGGGTTCCAAAATCCTAATTTGCAAATTAAGGTTCCAAAATCCTAATTTGCAAATTAGGGTTTCAAAACCCTAATTTGCATATTGAGACACTTATGGTTTTGATGCAGATTGAGAAATTTTGATGAAATAGACTGCAAAGATAGAGAACAAATCAATTTAGGGTTTTAAAACCCTAATCTTTAAATTAAGGCTTGAAATCTTAATTTAAAATTTTTAAAAATATTCAGTATATATAGTACAAGGGGTAGTATCGTCATTTTAAAAATACGTATTTATGACATCATAAAAAAGTATACTTTTTGGACGTAACACTGACGGATGGACATGACTGATACATTTTTGGCTGATACATATTGAAAGTGTTTGGTCATGGTATGTTACGTTTTAAAACTTAATGTCATTTACTGTAGTTATACTCTAATCTCAAGAACATAGGTGTAATTTGCTCTTTTTTTAAAGTTATAGCTGGTCTGTCCATCCACTATGGATGGATTGTCAGGTCTCGTTGATTGTGTGTGTGTGTGTAAATGGATAAGTCAAAATCATAAAAATAAAAAAAAAAACAGATCTTTCTCCTTGCACCTCAGATCAAGAGGAAGGGTAGCACGCTTCTCTTTATAACACTCGGGTGGTGTGAAAGCTTATGTGCTCTAGATCTTCTCGTGGGGGTTCGCTCACACACACACAAACATATGCGTCTACACACACACACATACATATCATATATATGTATGTGTGTGTGTGTGTGTATATATATATATATATATATATATATATGTGTGTGTGTGTGTGTGTGTGTGTGTGTCATATATATGTATGTATATGTGTGTGTGTGTGTGTGTGACTCATAGTGATATATAAGAAGATTATGTTTGTTAAATCGTGATAAAATATTGAGCTTGTCTAAAATATAAGAAAGTTACAAGATTGGAATGAGAGATATAAGTTTAAAATTGTGTGTGTGTGTGTGTGTGTGTGTGAGAGAGAGAGAGAGAGAGAGAGAGAGAGAGAGATTAGAGAGACAGAGAGAGTTTTAATTTGCATAATCTCAGGAATTGATGTTTAAATGGAACATACTGACATGTAGGAGAGAGGAATATGAAATTTATTTGATTGGTCATATAACAAAAACATAATAATAAGCATGCCAAGTAGAAAAGAGAAAGTTTACATTCTCTCAACTTCAACTTTACTAAATACATAATATAGTTAATTACTTTGATGACGTTTTAAATAAAGAATACAATAGAAAGTAAAAAAAAAAAGATTTAATCGTAAGGTGCTCACACTCGTAACAAGGATCACGAGACACACAACTGAAGTGCAATATATATCTAGTAATGAAAAGAAAAGTATTCATATAAGTGAAGTACTAGTCACCGTGGTATTTACGGTGCCTGTGCAATAATGAAGTTAACAATTTGATAGTTTTATAAAATACTAGTACTTATTAGAATTTATGTTAACTACATTTTAAATAAATTTTAAATTAGGGAAACTGAATATGTCCTTATACATAGTAACTTACTATTAAATTTTTTTTGTTACTTTTAAATATTTTTTGTAAAAATGTCAAGTGTCTTAGTTTTATGTAATACAAATATTGATGTCCTCCTTAAACAATGTATATATAGGTAGAAACGTCGATAACAAATGGCATTACACAGTTATTAATATCAATCTTGTTAAAAAAAACTCAAGCATCACATATAACTATTTATTGTCACATTCCATAAAATGAATCTCACATTATAGAAAAATAGCAATGCATATGGTAAAATAAGTTAGCACATTATTACACCACAAGAAAATATGTATTTTGCGACGGAGTTTTAGCGACAGAAGGTATTCCGTCGCTAAACATGTCTTTAAGCGACGGAATATACCGTCGTTAAAACTCCGTTGCAAAATACTATTACCGACGGAAGACACCGTCGGTAAAAGTATTTTGCAACGGAGTTTTAACGGCGGACTTTTAGCGACGGAATTACCTTCGCTAAATATTTTTTATAAAATTAGTAATTTTGAGTTTTTTTTTAAAATTATTTAAAAGACGGAATAAAACCGTCGCTAAAAATTCTGTCGCAAAAGTCTTTATAATAAGACATTCACCGACGGAGTTTTAGCGACGGTCTTATTCCGTGTCTAAAGCTCCTCCATTTAAATCCAGATCTGGTTTCTTTCTCTCTCCCCGTTCTCTCTCTCCCCGTTCTCTCTCTGAAATTCTGCTCCCACCCACCCACCGCCGTTCTCACTTCCGGCGACCCTTCTCTACGGCAACCCAGCTCCGGCGACACTCCCGTCCCCCACCCGACGCCGCGCCACCAAGCCTTGCACTCCGGTCGTGCCACAAAGCCTCCACTGTCGCCGCGCAAGGAAACCCACCACTGCCGCCGCACCACCAACGCCGGCGCCGTCGTACCCACCTCGAGATTTGTATGTCAATTGCCCTAAATTATTTGAATTTTTTGTTAATTTGTCTTCAATTTAGGTTCAATTTTTTGTTAATTTGTCTTTAATTTATCTGAATTATTTAGATTTGTATGTCAATTTAGGTTCAATTTTTTGTTAATTTGTCAATTGCCCTAAATTATCTGAATTATTTATGATGTCATTCACTTTGTTGTTCAGACGGATCTTGGCTTATTGAAGAACTTGAACTTGTTATCTCTAATTTTCCTTAATTCTTGACGAGGTAGGGAAGAAAACCATACTCGGTAGTTAGTCTGTAACACCGATATAGATCATGGTGACGCTGAAAGGTCATAGATTATGGGCCATTGCATGACATCAGGATAAGAAAGTCTCTGTATTGTTTATTCAATTCAACCGACCACTAAATTGAAGTAATTGAACCATAATTGAACCCTAAGTAAATCCTAAATTGAATGCCCTAATTGAATCGAACCCTAAATTAAACTAATTGAACCCCTAATTAAACCCTAAATTGATTGCCCCAATCTAACCGAACCCTAATTGAACCCTAAATTGAATGCCTCAAATCAACCGAACCCTAAATTGAATCAATAGAGCCCCCTAATTGAACCCTAAATTGAAGTAATTGAATCCTAAATTGAATGCCCTAATTGAATCGAACCCTAAATTAAACTAATTGAACCCCTAATTAAACCCTAAATTGATTGCCCCAATCTAACCGAACCCTAATTGAACCCTAAATTGAATGCCTCAAATCAACCGAACCCTAAATTGAATCAATAGAACCCCCTAATTGAACCCTAAATTGAAGTAATTGAACCCTAAATTGAATGCCCTAATTGAATCGAACCCTAATTTGAACTAATTGAACCCCTAATTAAACCCTAAATTGATTGCCCCAATCTAACCGAACCCTAATTGAACCCTAAATTGAATGCCCTAATCCAACCGAACCCTAAATTGAACTAATTGAACCCTAAATTGAATGCCTCAAATCAACTGAACCCTAAATTGAATCAATAGAACCCCCAAATTGAACCCTAAATTGAATGCCCTAATACAATCGAACCCTAAATTGAAATAATTCAAGCGCATCGGATATGTGAATTTTGAACATTTTTTTCCCATTTGAACATTGATCATTTGTTTGATAATTTTAGGTTGTTAATTGTGCGTTTTAGAATTGTGATTATTGATCGATGATTTTAGGTTATTAGCTGTGCATTTGAAGTAATTGAGATTATTAATTGATGATTTTAGATTGTTAATTGTGCATTGAGCATTTGAGATATTGAGATTATTGACGGAGGATGGGACCCAATTGGATTGAATGTGTGGTTTTTGTTAATTTTTATTGCATTGAGCATTTGAGAATTGAGAATTGAGGTTGTTGACGGAGGATGGGACCCAATTGGATTGAGATACCTGTTAGTTAGCGCAGACACGGACAGCACGTCTGATCGACGGTGTCCGACATTTAAAAAACAAATTAACGTATGCCGATGTGTCTGGAGGTGCGTGTCGGTGGGCGTCGGACACGTGTCCGAAGGCTTCGGACACGTGTCCAAAGGCGTCGGACACGTGTCGGTATGTGTCGGACACGTGTCCGGAGGTGTCAGACACGTATCGGACACCATATCGACACCCTATATGAGGTGTCGGAATTGAGATTATTGACGGAGGATGGGACCCAATTGGATTGAGATACCTGTTAGTTAGCGCAGACACGGACAGCACGTCTGATCGACGGTGTCCGACATTTAAAAAACAAATTAACGTATGCCGATGTGTCTGGAGGTGCGTGTCGGTGGGCGTCGGACACGTGTCCGGAGGCTTCAGACACGTGTACAAAGGCGTCGGACACGTGTCCGGAGGTGTCAGACACGTATCGGACACCATATCGACACCCTATATGAGGTGTCGGAATTGAGGTTGTTGAATGTGCATTAAATTTAGGTTAGTTAGGTTAATGCGACATTTTTAGCATGCACCCCCTGGAATCTAATCGTGGCTCCAGTGCTGGCTATAATTACCCCTAATTAGTCCTGATTAACAATATTTTAGTAAATCAATTAACCCTAATTAGCTCCAACGAGCCTAATTAGTTTTAATTACCCCTATAATCAGACGCACGTGCGGAAGAAGGACAAGGACGAGACGCACCGGGCGGGTGACTATATTTCAGATATTGCCCGGTGGATCGATGTGAGTCAATTTATTTAAGTTAATGTTTTTTCTTTCTATCCTCAATGTCTGTTTCGTTAATTAATGCCCTAACATATCGTTAAACCACTATTTTTGCAGGCCTCGTATGAACAGCTAAGGGGGTCCGAGCAGCAGTCCGGACAGCCATCAGCGTCCACTAGTACGGCTGCGAGTACTGGGGGGTTGAAGCGATGGCTGGATACGCCGGAGGTCGTGAATCGGCCGAAAGGCCGCATACGCGGCCTGCCTAGCACGACTGCTCGTGCCGTGATAGGAGCGTCCTCACCCCCTGCTGCCCCTCCACAGACACCGGCTCCTCGGCCTCAGTTGGACGACAAGGAGATCCAGCGCATTGCTACAGTGGTGTGCCGGATGATCAGGGAGCAGGGCACTGCTGGACAGGCCGCCCCGGCCCCGGATCAGCAGGATCCAGATCCGGGACTCGGGAACCCCTGATGAGCCCCTTCCCGTGCCCGTTCCTAGCTTCCCCCCCCATGCCCGCCTTGTACTCTTCTCCCCTCTCCTAACCGGCTATATCCGGTTCCCGGCTTGTACATATATGAATTTTTTTTATTATAAATTTTTTTTATAATTGATTATATATATTTCTTTCTGTATTGATTATTGCGCGTTGTTGTTGAGATTTGAAAATTGTATTACAGGTTTGGGTAATTGAAATATAAAAAAAAAATTCAAAAAAAAAATTGACTTTTGGCGACGGATTAATTCCGTCGCTAAAGTATTCCCACAATCAGTTATTTAGCGACGGAATATTCCGTCGCTAAATAAGTTTTTTAGCGACGGAATATTCCGTCTCAAAAATATAAATCCGTCTCTAAAGAATATAATTCGCGACGGAATATCCGTCGCTAATTAAAATCAATCCGTCGGTAAAAATGACATATTTAGCGACGGATTTAAAAATTTCGTCGCTAAACTATTAGTGACGGGCTTTTATACGAGGGATATTTAGCGACGGTGAATCCGTCGCTAATTCTTTTAGAGACGGATTTTTGACTTTTAGCGACGGATTACCCCGTCGCTAAAACCCTGTTTTCTTGTAGTGTTATCATCATATCAAATGGCCTTTAGCTTTAATTTTAACTTCATTTTTTTAATGAACTTTAAATTGTAAAAACCAAACATGTCATTATATAGGTAGTCATTTACTATTTAAAATACTCATTTTGTGTCACTTGTTAAATTTTTTTTTTTAAAATACCAGTAGTCACTATTCTAAATTTGTAGTTATGTAACATCAAAAAATGTGTTATACTAAAAAAAAATTTCTATTATATATAACATAAATAGATAAATGGCAACGCATATGATGTTTGACCTAAATCACGAGTATCCTTTTTTATTTTTTTGATAAACATCATGGGTATCTTTAAATTAAGACCCGAAGAAATACCTGAAAATCCACTTCTACCCATTCTTTGCGGTTTTTCTCCTTCCGTCCTCTCCCCTCGAATGCTCCAATGGTGGGCGTATACATTTTATTGACCATCTTTAAAAGTAATTATAATTGACCTTAAAAAAAAAATGCGTGGGCAAAAACGAACCTTAAAAAAAGGCTTCATTATAAGGATATTCTTCTTTGGTGCCTTAACTAGCAGCTCCTGTTCCATCCATAAATGCGTGTCATTATGTCGACACCACACCCACTTTGGCTTTCCTGCACTGGGTGTGCGTGGTGACCAAGATGATCAGTTATATAAACAACCAAAAGGGCTATCAGATCAAATACAATAACACAGACAAACAAAAGAAATATAAAGAAGAGGACGAAATGATTCCAGAGATTACAGTACATGTGGTCATGTAACATTTTAACTAGACAGAAACCAATGTGGGAGATCAGCCCTTTAAGGAATAAGCAACGACGGATTGGATGTTCTCATGAGAAAACAAATTGGAACCA
Organism: Escallonia herrerae; assembly: GCA_033070095.1. Classification (NCBI taxonomy): domain Eukaryota; kingdom Viridiplantae; phylum Streptophyta; class Magnoliopsida; order Escalloniales; family Escalloniaceae; genus Escallonia; species Escallonia herrerae. Next base: position 20,805 of record JAVXUP010001627.1, on the reverse strand, counting down.
CCGCCACACTCAGTCATGTATACGGTACCGAAGTAATTTCTCCTTAAAATAATACGTAAAACAATGATTGGATGTTCTCATGAGAAAACAAATTGGAACCACCGCCACACTCATAGTCATGTATACGGTACCGAAATAATTTCTCCTTAAAATAATACGTACCAGTACTATCTATATATATATATATATATATATATATATATATATATATATATGAGTCGATCCATATCTACCGATGGAGAAATAATAATTTATCCATCATAAATGTGGCCGTCCACTTGTATTCGTGGATGACCCAGATCTTTTTTTTTTAAAGTTACAACCACCACTCTTTCAAGCGGTTGCAAAAAAACCCAAAAATGCCCTTTTAAGAAGGAAAAACCCAAACCGCCAGTCTTTGTACCGGTTGGGGGCCCACTAATTTCCTTCTAACCGCTACAAAGTGTAGCAATTGGGAACACACCCAACCTCTATAAAGACTGGGGGTTGGAATCATTGTAAAAAAAAATTGAAGCCTTCTTTCGTGACGCCGAAGTGACAAAACATCAAGCCGCTTTAGCCCCACATCCAACCTCTACAAAGACTGGGGGTTGGAATCATTGCAAATATTTTTTTTAAGCCTTCTTTCGTGACACCAAAGGACTTTGTCACCTCAAGCCACTTTGGCCCCCACCACTTAACCTCTACAAAGACTGGGGGTTGGAATCCTGACTTTTTTTTTTGCTGCCTTCTTTCGTGAGCACCAGAGCACCGGCCCCACCATTCCCCAACCGCTATTTTTTTTTTCAATTGTTTCGTGACACAACAAAGACATGGGCTATGAATTAGGCGCTAAAGTGTGCGCGAATAGGCGCGTCATAGGAAAACTCAAAAAATAATTTATCTCGATTTTTGTCGAAATTCATAGAAATTGACTAACTAGCGTGCCTAAGGTGCAATGAGAAAAAAAAGTGAAAAAATTAACAAAATTTTTGAAAAGTTATGAATTAGACGCTAAAGTATACGCGAATAGGCACATCATAAGTAAACGAAAAAATAATTTGTTTCGATTTTCGCCGAAATTCATAGAAATGGCCTAACTAACCTTCCTAAGTTGCAATAAGCAAAAAAAGTGAAAAAACAATTAACAAAAATTTTTGGAAGTTATGAATTAGGCGCTAAAGCGTACGCGAATAGGCACGTCATATGAAACGAAAAAAATAATTTGTCTCAATTTTTACCGAAATTCATAGAAATGGCCTAACTATTGTGCCTAAGTTGCAACGAGCAAAAAAAAGTGAAAAACAAATTAACAATTTTTTTTTAAAGTTATGAATTAGGCGCTAAACTGTGCGCGTCATATGAAAAAGGAAAAAATAATTTGTCTCGATTTTCGCTGAAATTCATAGAAACGGCCTAATTAACGTGCCTCAGTTGCAATGAGCAAAAAAAAAGTGAAAAAAAATTATAAAATGTTTTAGAAACTATAAATTAGGCGCTAAAGTGTGCGCGAATATGCACGTCGTAGGAAACTTAAAAAATAATTTGTTTCTATTTTTGCCGAAATTCATAGAAATGAGCTTACTAGCGTGCCTAAGGTGCAATGAGTAAAAAAAAAAGTGAAAAAAAAATTATAATTTTTTCGGAAGTTATGAAGTAGGCCCTAAAGTGTACCCGAATACTGGCGTCATAGGAAAATTCAAAAAATAATTTGTCTCAATTTTCACCAAAACTCATAGAAATGGGCTAACTAGCGTGCCTAAAGTGTAATGAGCAAAAAAAAAGTGGAAAAAATTACAAAATTAAAAAAATAAAAAATGTTGTCAAGCGCTACAAAAAATAGCGGTTAGAGATGGCTCTCGGCATCTCTGCAGCACCTTGGGTTTATACTAGGGGCACATTTACTAATCAATACTTTTAAGTCCGCATTTTATGGTTGTTTTTCAGTATTGTCCCTTATCGGGCACACTTTAAGCATGGTTTTCACGGCTCCTAGTTTTTTTTTGTATTTTTTGTTCCACCTTTTTTTGGCAGTTGCACATTAAAAAACTAACTAGCCCCTCTCAAAATATCAAGATTCAACAAACCAAATCACAACTTGGTCCAGTAAATAAAATAATAAAAGTTCTAGTTAAACATTAACTCTAACACTCTTCCTTGTCATCATCCTCCTCGACCATACTTCCAGGTTCGGTACCTAAAACTTTATAATGCTTTCTCTTATCATGATCAGTCATCTTATTACACAATGCACACTTTCGCAAATTTTTTTGACCCGTTGTTTCTTCAATCGGACTCTTCATATGTATTGCTCGTTTTCGCTCTTTTGTTTGAAAAACAATTGGATAAAAAATATCGTCCTCCTCATCTTGCAAGTTAGTACTGTCAATGACTGGCTGTGAAGGTATGACCGAAGCTCGAGTGATTCTACTGGCTGGAGTGCTGGTTGGAGTCGTCCGAGTAGTCGGAGTGTCCCGTCTGTCTGGTAATGCCATCCTAAACTGTGCAAGATTAGCCTTATCCCGTGCCGCTGCTTCAACTTGATACTTGTACCCATCAAATGTTGACGCTGCATCCAATGATAAACCATGCATGATGTTACAAAGGTGATTATATCGTAGCGTCTCGAATTGCTCGAAATCAACTGAAGCATTGGGCACGTAAGGAATGTGACCGTATACTCTATTCGCTTGCTTCGTCCACCGATCCAAGATATACTCTTTCAAAATTTCACGAGCATTCTTGGCGTTAAAAAACCTCAACACGTGTCGACAGAGTATACTTTTATGCTCAAAAAGTTGATGGTTGCAATTAACAAACTGCTACGGTAAAATGTCTTCTGTTCTTCAGAGCCGACGAAAAGCACGGATTGGCAAAATTCATCACATTTGTCAAAGCATAAACCTTGAGATCTCTGGTGCATAGGTTGTGCAACTTTGTCATGCTATATTGATTCGACTTTAGTAGTTCCTCTTGAAACTGTCTAAACATTTTCTTGGTATAGACTTGAGCCGTATGAGCCTCCAAAGGTGAAAAAACTACTATGGCTCTTTCTCTATAAACTGTAGCCGCGTCGGCTTTTCTCTCAAGGAAAAATTGCTTGTTAAGGGCTTTATGCATCTCTAGTACGGACTCTTTTATACTTGAAGAATGGCCTACGTACCCATCACAGAATGCATTCATACCTTCGCTTCTCGAGGTCATAGTCATTCCGGCTGTAAAAAAACTTTTTGTTGAAGGCACCGACCCACTGTGTCTTGATCTCATACAACGCTGCAACCATTCATGACTGTGCAAAGAGTAGTCATCCATTAACTTGGCCCACCTCTCCTCGAACACGTCTACCGTCAACGATTTCTTCAGACATGTATTAAAGTCATTCTTGAATGTCGGATGGTTTGCATATATATTGTGAAGCCATTCGGGATATTTGTTGCTCATGTGCCATGTGCACAGGCCATGATGAGTATCTGGAAGGACCTTAGCGATTGCATTTTTCATTGCTAGATCTTGGTCGGTGATGATGGTCTTTGGAAGAATATGATACATTGCTTCAAGCCACGTTTCAAATAACCACATAAATGACTCCTCTGTCTCATCCCTAAGTAGGGCAAAGCCAAACAAGATTGACTAACAGTGGTGGTTCACCCTGATGAACGGAGCAAAAGGCATAGAGTACTTATTTGTGTGGTATGTGGTGTCAAACTTCACAACATCGCCAAAATTTTGGTAAGCAGCTCTAGAAAGGGCATCCGTCCAAAATATAGTACTAATGCGATTGTGATCATTCAGTTGGAGACTATAGAAAAAGTCAGAATTCTCACTTTGAAGGTGCCAGAAGATATCAAGTGTAGTTTGAGAATCACTCTTACTGAAAGACTCTCTCCTCTGAGGACGAAGTTCATTTCAAAGGTCTACTTCATTGAAGCTCAACTTGTCAATCCCCCCAGCCTGGCTTGAGAAAAATCCCATTATTCTAGAAGGTGGAATTTTAGCCTCGACCATTGTAAATATCAATTGTCTGTGTGCCGCGCTTATTTATCGGTGCTGATGAATTTGACCAATCTTACTAGGGGTCATCAACTGATTATTATGGCTCAACTCCATTCCCGTCACAACCCAATGGTTTTCATTTTTTCGATGTATTGCATACACAAGTGCCTTGCAGCCGGTACCCAAAAATGTGTCCCTTTTTCTTTGCCTTGTTGGCCCTTCATCACTGATCCGAACAACCGGGCGTACATGCGGTGCTCCTCTATGACACTTAAATAGTCGGGAACAAATTTGGTCTGTATTCACCCGTTTTCTAGTCGTCTTAATTCTAACACCGAAACCTAGCGTTTTCGAATATGCTCTATAGTTTGTTTCAACTTCGTCCAACATTTGAAAAACTTGACCTTTGTAAGGTGGATCAGAATCTTCACAAAAATTATTTCCTCCAGTTGCATCCATATTTATATTGAAATCTAAAAAAAATTATATAAATTCTCAATGAAACATAGAATTGAGTGAATTTTTTTGTAAATAAACAGAAATAAAATGGAATGAAATGAAATCGAATAAAATGAAATGAAAAGGCAAAACTTACAATGTAAATTATTGCTTTCAATTGCCTCCTCCTTCAAGATAATTACTCCAATATTAGCTTCGAGATAATATCACCAAAATTGGATAAACTAACTTCAAGGTAGTGCAAGTAAACACTAAAATTTCGATAGTGAGTATGTGGGGAGGAAAAAGAAAGAGAGAGAGAGATAGCTAGAAATTTTTCAAGACTGAATGCGTGTGAAGAGAGGGAGAGAGAGAGATAGAGACTCGTGAAGTAGAGGGGAAACCCCCCAACCACTACTCTTTGTAGCGGTGGGGGCATTAATTGAGCCAATCAGGGGAAAGTGGGGGCAGCTGGGGGTTTTATTAGGGTTTTTAAATCCATTTATGGGGTAGCTGGGGGTTTATTTAGGATTTTTTAATGGGCTCGTGGGGTAGCTGGGGTTTTTTAAAAGTTCTTTAATGCACCTAGGGTTTTTTTAATAAAAAAATAGGCCCATTGTACCTTTTTTATGGTTCCTTTATGCACTCTGGGGTTTTTTTTTAATGAAAAGTCTCCCAACCACTACTAGGTGTAGTGGTTGCACTGTACTTTTTTTAGGATTTTTTAATGAAAAAGTGGGGCCACTTAGAGTTTTTTTAATGAAATTTTTGTTGTTGTGTGTGGATTTGGACGGAGGCCAACCTCTCCTAAGTGTAGCAGTTGGGTGGCTTGATGTAAAGTCTTAAGGTTGCTCACGAAAAAAGGCAGCAAAAAAAAAAGGTCATGATTCCAATCTCCAGTCTTTGTAAAGGTTGAGTGGTGGGGCCAAAGTGGCTTGATGTGACAAAGTCTTTTAGTATCACGAAAGAAGGCTTAAAATTTTTTTTGCAATGATTCGAACCCCCAGTCTTTGTAGAGGTTGGGTGTGCTCTCAATTGCTACACTTTGTAGCGGTAAGGAAGAAATTAGTAGGGCCCCAACCGCTACAAAGACTGGCGGTTTGAGTTTTTCCTTCTTAAAGGGGCATTTTTGCGTTTTTTTGCAACCGCTTGAAAGAGTGGCAGTTGCAACTTTTCAACAAAAAAAAAAGATTTGGGCCATCCACGAGTACACGTGGACGGCCAGATTTATGGTAGAGAAATTGTTATTTCTCCACGGTAGACAGGGATCAGCTCCTTATATATTTATAAAAGATGGAACCGGTACGTATTATTTTACGGAGAAATTACTTTGGTACCGTATACATGACTATGAGTCTGGCTGTGGTTCCAATTTGTTTTCTCATGAGAACATCCAATCCCTCGTTCTTATTCCTTAAAGGGATGATCTCCCACAATGGTTGTCTAGTTAAAATGTTACATGACCACATATACGGTACCGAAGTAATTTCTCCGTAAAATAATACGTATTGGTACCATCTTATATATATATGTATATAAACCTATTCTAGTTACACCCAAGGGCCCACCAAGGGTCCCGTTTGGCGCAACATGTCACACACACACACACACACACACACACACACACACACACACACACACATATATATATATATATATATATGGAATTGATCCGTTGATAGCGCTAGCAAAATAAGAGAAGTTACTAGTGCGATCTGGCCGTCCACGTGTTATCTGTGGACGGTCCAGATCTTTTTTTTACGTTTTTTCTAAGTCCGTCCGTTACATAATGTAGCGGACAATTTTTTGACAAAAATATCCTCCAGCTCCATCCGTGCTACATTATGTAACGGATGAGTAGGCAGCCGCTATTTTTTTCTGTCCTTTTCTGACATGTTTCTCCGTCTCTCATCAATTTTTGACACTCTCCCTTTCCTCTCTCTCTCTTTCTCTCTCATCAATTTACACACATTGTCTCTCTTTTCTCTTTCTTGCTCTCTCTTTTCTCTCAGCATGATTTCTTTTATGGGTTCTGGATGCAATCAAAATTTTCATAGCATGGATCTTGTCCAGCTTCAAAGAAGAGACGTCGAAGAGCGGCGCCGGAACGGTTAATTCTCCGTCTTCTCCGACGAGGAAGCCAGCGGATCTGGTTGAAGGATCAGAACCAGAGGTCTTCTGCGCCGACATTGGCCACTTCGCGTTCAAGCTCGAAGATCTGGTCAACGTTCTCCCAATCGACGAGCTCTGGTCTCAGATTAGCTCGCCGGACACGCCGAAGTCTCGCCGGAGAATGATACTCTCCAATTTTAGATCCTTACTTATTTTTGCCCAAAGCACCATGGTGTTCTAGCAGGTGGAAGGAGCCGAGAGCGGTTTCCATGGACAATGCAGCGGTGGCCAGAGTCAGCCAGAGTCCACTGTGCGTGCAGTCAGAAAGTGCAAACGCCACCGGCCGTGGGGTCTCCATCGATAGTCCACGTATGTACTTTGAACTCCTACAGAGGCAGGGAAAATTCAACAACAAATATAGTGGAACTTCAGCTTCAAAATAACTAACAACAAAAATCTTCTAAAGTAACAACACAAAGCTAAATATTTTGGTATATTCAATGAATGATGGAGGTGATCAGACTTTCTGGTGCATGTATTCAATATGGTCAGACAGAGAAAGAGAGAGAAGTGTGACCAATTTGCTGCCTTATTCTGTCCGCTACATAATGTAGCAGACACATTAATGAGAAAGAGAAAAATTAGAGAAGGACTGATCGAGGGTACTAAACCGTTATGTAACGGATAGGTACTAAACCATTTTTCAAGCTTGATCTCCGGTCCACGGCCTGCTGATCTTCCCCTCCAAATAGCAGAAGGGTTTCCTTAAAATCACTTATATTCCCTTCTTGATTAAGTTTTGCCAACTGGGTTTTTGTATATCTGCTTGAACAACAGCCTCCTCTATTGGCAATCCTGTTGGAACTGTCAAGGTTTTAAACAACAAATTATGCTCGAGAGAGAGAGAGAGAGAGAGAGGACAGAGACAGAGAGAAGAAAAATAGTCAGAAAATTAATAGGGCTAATTACACCTACATCCCCGAGGTTAGGGTATAATTACATACAAGGACAATAGTTTGGACAAATTACACTTATATCGTTGACCAAATGGAATCTTAAAAACCCTAATGGTTTTAATGAAAAGACTTTATTGCCCCTAAGTTAGAACTTTATTTATTTTTAATGCCATTAATTTCATCTTAAAAAAAGAAAAAGAAAGACTAATGTCATAACTCCCCCCCCCCCCAAAAAAAAAAAAAACCAAAAAAACCCACGCCCCCAACTTCATTGGCCATTTCTGTCTCAAACACCCCGTAGAACCCCTTCACCGCCTGTCGGCCTCCCCGTCGCCATACCCACCCACCCTCCTATTCCCCTTCCCCGTCGCTGCAACGCCGCACCTCCTGCCTCAAAGATATTCGCCGTACCTACCCTCATCTTCCCCGTCCCCGTCGCCGCCTCCACCCTCCCCCTTCCCATTCCTCGTCCCCGCAACGCCGCACTTTCCGCCGCAAAGATATTCATTGCCCTCATCCTCCCCCATCCCCTTCCTCGTCTCCATAGAGAACTACCTGTCTCCATCTCCGTTGGTGACTCTGCTGAGTTTTCATATGGCGATCAGAGCGATATTGAAGGGGCTGCCGGCGTGGGGCGAGGGAAGGGACTGTCGGCGTGGGGTGGTGATTCATGGTTTAGTTTCAGGCGGCATTAATTACTTGTGTCTGTGGAATCTTAATTTGCAGGGACCGCTGGCGTGGGGTGGTGGTTCATGCTTTAGTTTCAGGTGGCATTAATTTCTTGTGTCTATGGAACCTTAATTTGCAAATTAAGGTTTCGAAACCCTAATTTGCAATTTAGGGTTTCGAAACCCTAATTTGCAATTTAGGGTTTCAAAACCCTAATTTGCAATTTAGGGTTTTGATGATCTCAGAATACTTCATAAAAATCAAATTGAAAAAAAGGAACATGGCTCGGAATAATTTTGATGAAATCGACTGCAAATTGAGAATTTTTTAAATAGGGAACAAATCAATTTTAGGGTTCTAAAACTCTAATCTTTAAATTAAGGCTGAATCAAAGATTAAAAAATTTAAAAATATTCAGTATATACAAAGGGTAGTATCGTCATTTTAAAAATACGTATTGATGATATCATAAAAAAAGTACACTTCTTGGACGGAACCCTCACGAATGGACATGACTGATACATTGTTTGGTCACGGTATGTTACATTTTAAAACTTAATGTTCTTGACTGTAATTATACCCTAACCTCAGGGAGATAGGTGTAATTAACCCAAATTAATAAGAGATGGAGAGAGAAAGAGAAAAAAATGATGAGAGAAAGAAGAGAGAAAGGAAAGAATGTCAGAGCATTAATGGGGAAAGGAGAGAGCAAGAGAAAAAGACTGAAAAGGTTTGTCCGCTACATAATGTTGCGGATGAGAGAAAGAAGAAAGAAAGGAAAGAATGTCAGAGCATTAATGAAGGAAAGGAGAGAGAAAGAGAAAAATGTTGAAAAGGTTTGTCCGCTACATAATGTTGCGGATGAGCTCTTTTTAAATTACATAGTATTTTTGTCAAAAAATCGTCCGCTACATTATGTAGCGGACGGATTTAAAAAACCGTAAATAAAAAAATCTGAACCGTCTACAGATCGCGCTAGCAACTTCTCTTTTTTACTAGCGCTATCAACGGATCAATTCGCATATATATATATATATATATATATATATATATATATATATATATATATATATATATATATATATATATATATATATATATATATATATATGTGGGAGCTGATCCGTTGATAGCACTAGCAAAATGGGAGATCTTGCTAGCGCGATCTGATCGTCCATCCCGAAAGGATGGACGGCCCAGATCGCGTATTTTTGCGGTGCTGTCAGCGGTCCGCTAGACAGTGTAGCGGACGGACCTTTTTACCATTTTGCCCCTGCTCCCCCCTCCGCTACACTGTCCAGCGGAGCACATAATTGGGCCCACGTTGACAGCCAAAATGTCGTCCGCTAGACAGTGTAGCGGACGACTGACTCCGTCAATGTCAGTCCTGTCAATGTCAGTCCTGCCGATGCACGACTGTTACTTTGTCATTATCCCACCGTCCGCTAGACAGTGTAGCGGACCGTTTTTCCCTTTCTTTACTTCGAAACCCTTATTCATTCATTCTAAACTGCTATTCATTCCTTCTTCTCACAATTCTTCTAGCGGCGTTGGCAAGTAGATCGGCGCAATTTCTTCTCAAGAAATCCTTTATTCGACGAATCAATCACGTAAGTTCACAAACCAATCCTTTATTTGTTCATAATCTAGAGTTGTTATCGCGGCTTATGCATGATTTTGAATGTGTGCGCGGTGCTGCATTGTGCTAGCGTTTGTCAATGTATCTATACATATATATAGATTATATATGTGTATTGCGTATTATTTGTTCATGTGATTTCACTTGTAAAATCTCATTTCGTGTCTGTTTGTATCTATGTACATTGCATATACACAGCATGTGAACTTATGTGAGTATTATCTGATCACATGCTAGCGTTGTATGTTTGAGAATGTTTACGCTTCCAACCTTGCCGTTTTGCATAATTTCAGTTGCGAAAAATGGATTTCAACCCTGGACCAGAAGATCCGTCCGTATTATACGACCAAGCAAACCATATCAGTACGCTCATATGGGATGGTGGAGTAAGATATTTATTTTATCAACTTTGTTATTCTTGGTAACGTTGTATATCGTTTAATTTGCTTAAATTGTATTTATTAATTCGTAGGAAAGAGCACTTCTCAACACGGTAGAAGTATCCGATAATTTTAAAGAATGGAAATTGAAAAGAACCCAGAAAAGATTACTGCGTGGGATTGGGTTTGGGATTTTCACGCGTGGGCAGATCTTTCAACAACTTGACCGGCACTTAATAGGTGCCCTTGTTGAAAGGTGGAGAAGTGAAACGAATACGTTTCACTTCCCTCTCGGAGAGCTGACAATTACCCTAGAAGATGTAGGGTTCATCTTAGGGTTACCGGTGACGGGGCGGCCGGTAATAGCTCCTCCGTCGGAAGCAACGAATAAGAAGACCGCTAGGGACTTCTTTACTTCGATACCCCAGGATCAATTTAGCACTGGGGGTATCAAGTTGAAATGGTTGGTAGATACCTACAAGGTTCTGCCGGATAACTACACGGATCAGATGCTTGTGCTGTACACACAAGCTTTCCTCTTGTGGGTGATGGGGGCAATTCTGTTCCCAACAACGTCGAAGAATACCGTCAGCGTCAAATATTTACCGTTGTTGGGTAACCTACTGGAGGTTGGGGATTATGCCTGGGGAGCCGCAACTCTTGCGTACCTCTACCGAGCATTGCACAAGGCAACGAGGCCCGACTCCAAAGCGATATGTGCATGTCTCTCGCTATTGCAGGTATATCATACAATTCTTGATTACTCGCTCGTTTCTTTTTTTTTTGGGTTGAATTGACAATAAAATTTGACGATACTTTATTTAATGTCTTTGCTCTCAGGTGTGGTCTTATGAACACCTTGCTACCGGCGCACCCACGCGTAGGGACGGAACCGATAATGTGTGGCCTCGGTTGTGCGCCTGGGAGTACAGCCGGAAGGACAGCCACTACCAGAGGAGAGACGATCCCCATCACAACATTACGTACTATCGGGGGGAGCTCGACTCGTTATCTCCTGGCCAGATGCGATGGGCACCGTACAAACATTTGGCGCGACGGGTGGGAGAGTCGTTTGTCTTCACGCTCTCCGGGTTACAACGCACACCCCTGATCCACTTCGAGGTCGCAGAGTGGCAGCTGCCAGATCGCGCTATGCGCCATTTTGAGTGCCTGCAGGGGTTGCCAGCCGGCGCGCCGGATATGAGGCTTAACAGGAACCCACCGGGTGTCCCTCAGTTTGGCAAGGCAAATGCGCACGACTTGTGCGCACGAGAACTTGAGGTTTGGGATTCCTGGCAGGACATGCTAGCGGCCATTGTGTCGGAGCCTGACCCCGTGATCAGTATCGAACAGTACAATGGGTGGTACTACCGCATCACCCGGAGGAGAGTAGCTCCAGCAAGGTTTGAACGCTGGGAGAAGTACCACCCTAGGGGTCAGATCGATGAGCACATGGCATACAATCTGGTAAGTTGGCCAATAAGTGCTTTAATTGAACTTGATGATTCTAACTGTGTATGAGGTTTCTTATTTATTATCTCTCTGGATGTAGGTTAATGCCTCGTTCGCCTTCTTCCAGAAGTTGCGCGAGCGGAAGGATTTGGTGGATGCAATGGGCGAGGAGCTTCGCCAACAGGCTGATGCGTTGGCGTATGGCTGCGGGAATTTTTTACACCAAGCATCGGGCCAGCCTTCCGGCGTCAGCCCGGGAATGGGTTATCCGGGGTGGCAGCCCCCATATGTGAGCGAGGGATACACCAATCCCTCGGGACAGACTTCAGGAGTGAGCCAGGGATATGGTGGTCCCTCTGTGCCGGGAATGGGTGGTGATTGGGGACAGCCAAGCACCATGGGCCAGGCTCAAGCGCCGTGGGAAGACTACAGTGTGCCCTCCTTCTCTTTGCTATTGGACTCGGAACCCCAACCCTTCTCTCAGAGTCAAGTCACGCAAGACTGGGGTTTCGGACACATCAGTCTGTAGGAGACACTGCCTATTGTCCTATGGGCAGGACCATCTACTGCCGAAGGAGGGCAATATCCCCCGGTCGACCCCCCTGAAGGAGTGCAATATCCCCCCGTTGACCCCCGAGGGCAATATCGCAAAGGGCATCCAGTGAAGCCCCTAAAGCCGCATAAATGCCAAATAATCAGATAGCGTTATTTAAGCGGCTTCCCCCGGGACAAAGCGTTGTATAGTGTGAATCATCCGGAGAGCATGGATTACACTTGCGAGTGGGGAGAAATGGCCTCCCTGGCTCCGGGGAGTTGGTTAGACAACAGTGTCATCTCCACATACGTGGAGATTCTGAAGGAAAGGGGTCGGGAGCGGCTGAACGAGTACCCGGCCATTTTTTTGGTTGATGCCTTTTTTCATAGCCTCCTAGTGTCTGAATGGCATGAGTGGGTCGAGCAAAGGCAGAAGAAAAAGTTGGGCCAGTGGAGACCGTCCGCTAACCAACGAGCGTATCTTGCTAGGGATAGTCCAGTGAGCACAAGTATTGCCGACGTGTTTCTAATCCCATTTTTAGGGGAAAGCCACTGGTACTTGGTTTGCTATGAACCGGTGGAGAAAGTCGTATCGGTAATCGACAGTCTCCACGACGATACCGCCTTTATTCCTGTGCCGCAGATGTACAAAGCCCAGTTGGACTCAATGGTAATATTATGATTGTTGTTTAACAGTTATTGTAACTTGGCATAAATGTTAACTCGTGTCTTACGCCGTTTTGTGTTTCTTGCAGAATATATTTTGTGCAATGGTCAATGGTGTCCGTGGTAACCCTGTACCGGCGCGGCCAAAGCTCGATTGGCGACTGAAGAAGAGGAGGCCCAAGCAATGTAACACTTCGGACTGCGGCGTTTTCCTTTGCATGTACATGGATTACATTTGCCGGTCCAAGAGCCTCAAGGCGGCGGTGGTGAGCCAAGCAGAAGTAGACACCTTTAGATATAGAATGGCTTGGCAAATTATGAAAGGCCGGCCTAGAGCGGTTACGTATATTGTAAATCCAGCAAATGCCGAGAATCCCTCCCAACATGATTCCCCCAGTTGACATTGTACCATTACACTTTCAAATTTTTTTAATAAACTATGATTATTTAGAAAGCTCTAATTGATTTGTGTTGAAGATTATTGATTGATTGATTTGTCTGATTTCCGTTGAAGATGATTTGAGTTTGGTTTTTTTGGCTCTCAATGAGGAATGATTGAAAGGTGGAAAACAAAATCTGTCCGCTAGACAATGTCGCGGACAGTGGGGGAAGTGAAAATTTTCTAAGTGTTGGGTTAAGACATTCTGCTGGTGTGTCCGCTAGACAATGTCGCGGACAGTGGGGGAAGTGAAAATATTCTAAGTGTTGATATAGGGCATTCTGCTGGTCTGTCCGCTAGACAATGTCGCGGACAGTGGGAAGTGAAAATTTTCTAAGTGTTGGGTTAAGATATTCTGCTGGTCCGTCCGCTACACAATGTGGCGGACAGTGGGGGAAGTGAAAATTTTCTAAGTGTTGGGTTAAGACAATGTAGTGTGATGCAGTTTTAATAAATTGGCGCCCGAAGACTTGTTTTAGCGACGGAATCAACAATCTCAATATCGATAAACAATAAATAACGTACGATTCACAATCAACGATCTCAATATATTGAAGGTATCTCAAACGGCACAATTAAGCGAGAAAAAAATTTGGAAACATAATGAACATGTATACAATAAATTTGGTTATTAATAATAAATTAGGGTTCACATTGGGGGAAAGAAAAATTTTCACAAGCGCTCCGATGAAAGATTACAACTTGAAAATCCCACCAGCCAAGGTGTTCAAACACTACAAAGTCCCCGAGTTCGAGGCCATGCTGGCGCACAAAGACGTTCCAACCCTCTGCGAATTGCTTTTTTAGGGGTCGGCCGGTCTTCAGCTTGATTTCAACCTGCCAGGCCCCTTGCGTCTATATAATCTTGAACTGTCATGAATTATTATAAATTGATTGGTAAAGGCTTCCGGTATGTCCTAACAAACACAATACAAAAAATAGGTTAGTTTTTAACCAAAAGATCAAACTTTTAACACACGAAAATACAGAGAAAGAGGGATGGCCTACAAGTTCATTCTCAAATCCCGGCATCATGACTTTGAAAAAGTGTTTGCCTGCCAGGTGCAAGTTGCCAATAAAATCGTAGGTGGTCTCCGATCCAGAAGCCATCGAGGTCGGCGATGAGGGGAGGACGGTGGTGTCGCCAGAGATGTGGGTCGCCGTAGATGAGGTAGCGGCTTGGGTTAGATGTTCGAGAGAGAGAGAGAATATAGCAGACTGATAAAAGTTGATTGCCCGTTTTGATTAATATATACAATAGGATAGAGGTCCGCTACATTGTATAGCGGACATAAATGAAAACCAAAAGTTTTTCTGCGATGACGTCCGCTACATTGTATAGCGGACATAAATGAAGACCAAAAGTTTTTCTGCGATGACGTCCGCTACATTGTATAGCGGACATAAATGATGACCAAAAAATTAGGACTATGCATATCCGTCCGCTACATCAGAAATCGCTACATTAGAAGAAAAAAAAATTCCAGTATTCGGCTGAAAAATTATTAGAAAAAATTATTACAAATGTCAAACTTATACAAAAAATTAAAGGTCCACTGCAGCTTGTCCGTCCTCATCTTCGGCGCCATCTTTTGCCCCATCTTGCAAACCCCCGGGACTTATCCCCAGTGCCTTGTAATGGTTCCGCTTGTCGTGGTCGGTCATTTTGTTGCACAATGCACACCTTCGCAGCTTTTTAGGTTGAGTTGCCGTTTCAATTGAGCTTTTCATCCGCGTAGATCTCTTACGGCCTTTCGTTTGCGATATAATTGGATCCAACGGCCGGATATCATTGTCGCCTTCCTCCCCCAGCTCGTCATCTTCGGATTCCGTCGTAGGCTCGGTGTCAACCGCATTGATGACTGAAGCTACTTCCAACTGGTCGACGATGGGCTCTTGCTGCTGAGCTACATCGAGGAGATGTTTATAACCGACCATTGTAGCAGCAGCCTTTACGGACAAACGGGTGAACATCGTCACCAGATGATTATACCGCAACGTCTCTGATTCTTCAAAGTCAGTATACGGGTGCTCCGGAAAGGAAATGGTACCGTGCAACCTGTTTGCACCTTTCGTCCACCGTGGCAAGACGTATTTATCGGGGATTGTCCTGATATTCTTCGGGGTGAAAAACCGCAGAATGTGTCTACACAGGATGCCATGGAACTCAAACTTCTTACAAACACACGTCACCGAGTCCTTCAATGTGTCGTGGCTCACCGTATAAATTCTGCGCAGCTTCTCAGGGACGAGGTCATTCACGAGCGAATAAACCTTGTACTCACGCGTAGACATTTCTGCCACCTTGTTTATACTGTATCGTCCCGATTTTCGCAGCTCTACTTGGTATAGCAAGAAGATCTCCTTCGTATAGACTTTGGCACCGTTCAGCTCCAGCGGGGTCTCTAGCAACCTTCTCCTTTGTTTGTACGTTGTTGCAAAGTCGACAGCCCTTTCTTTTACGAACAACGAAGCTACCGCTTTTTGTGCGGATGCAACAAAAGTCTTCAAATTGGTAGCTGTACCCACATAACTATCGAACGTGGCATTCATAGATTCACTCATGCCCGTCGTTTTCATGCCCGCTGAAAAATACCTCCTCGTGTAAACGCCAATCCATTGCTCGTTGCGCTCGTACAAGTGCCGGAGCCACTCGTTGTCTTGCAATGAGTAATCCCGAACAAGCTTTTCCCACCTCTCCTCGAATTCCTCAATCGTTAATGACTTGGTAATGCACTTGTCAAAATCCTGTTTAAAGTCTGGATACTTTGCGTACACGTGATGCAGACGTTTAGGGTATTTGTTGCTTATGTGCCAAGTGCACAAGTTGTGCCGGGTGTCTGGGAAGACGATCGCAATAGCCTTCTTCATTGCCAAATCTTGATCGGTGATGATCACTTTGGGTGCTTTGAAGTTCATTGCTTCCAGCCACGTCCTAAACAACCATACAAAAGAACCCTCGCTCTCGTCCCTTAACAAGGCGAACCCGAACAGGATGGAGTGATAATGATGATTGAAGCCGGTGAAAGGAGCGAACGGCATCGAGTACTTGCTGGTACGGTATGTGGTGTCGAAAGTCACGACATCCCCAAAATGCTTATAAGCTAGCCTCGAACGACCGTCGACCCAAAAAATTGTACTAACTCGATGCTCGTCGTCAAGTTTATAGTCGAAGGTAAACTGTGGGTCCTCCATCTGCATCCGTTTCAATAGGCTCATTGTCGATTGCGCATCATTGAGGTCATACGCGGCTCGTCTATGGGTTCGGACCGCGTTACGAACGTCTGTCGTGTTAAAGTTTAAATTTTGAATTCCCCCAGCCTGTTCAGCAAGAACATTAACAATCTCGGTAGGTCCAATTCGTGCATTGCTCATTGTGTGAATTAGGCTCCTCGCGACCTTACCCATCTTCTTGTGTTGATGCATCTGACTCACCTTATAAGGAGTTACTAACGGGTGATTGTGTGCCAGTTCCAGGCTGGTAATAAGCCAATGATCATGATTGGCTTTGTAGCTTACGAACATCTTGACCTGGCAATTTGTGCGCTCAAAGCAGTCCCGTCTTCTACGCGAATATCCTATTTCGTCATCACTGTCATCATTGCCTATGCGTGTCTCATTTTGCTGTGGATTTCTGCCCCTATGACACTCGTATAAGCGAGAGCATATCTTTTTTGTTACGTTGCTTGTTCTTGTAGTCTTTATTCTAATGCCAAAACCAACTCTCAATGAATACGCTCGAAAACATTCTTCAGCTTCTTCCAATGTTTGAAACGTTCGTCCTAGATACGGATCACTAGCATCTACGGGGACGTTGGAGCTCGACACGAAATCAGACATTGTGAAACAAGACCTGTGTAGAAATAGACTACGCTTAACAATCAAATGGCATTTCTAACTGAAAATATTACCTAAAAATTACCTTGGCGAATAGACCAATTTAGGATGACAAACATACCGTATGCATAATCCCTGAAAGTGTCTCCAAATTAACAATTATTAATTTACTGAACATAACAAATCAAAATTACTAAGATAAATAGACGAATTCATCATGCCAAAAAATCGAATTAAACTATAATTTTATTTAGAGTTAACAAATTACACTTTTTTTATGAACATCATGTCTAGAACATCACAAATTGAAGAATAGAGTGACAAATTTCTAGAACATCAAAAAAAATCTATACGTTTTTGTCCGAACAAAATAAAATTATATTTTACCATTCAATCCATAAAGAAAACTTCACCATTCGCAAACTTACCTTACTTGAGTGAAGCTTGAAGTAAGTTTTACTCGAAGCTTGAAGGGAGCTGAAAATGGAAGCGAGTCCGAAGGAGGAGAAGAAAATTGTAGCCGAAGGAGCTTGAGGAATTCCGACAACCCGTCGTGTGTAGAAATAAAGGTACAAACACGTGGAAATGTGTCAGTTGAGTCAGTCGTCCGCTACACTGTCTAGCGGACGACATTTTGGCTGTCAACGTGGGCCCAATTATGTGCTCCGCTAGACAGTGTAGCGGAGGGGGGAGCAGGGGCAAAATGGTAAAAAGGTCCGTCCGCTACACTGTCTAGCGGACCGCTGACAGGGCCGCAAAAATACGCGATCTGGGCCGTCTATCCCTTCGGGATGGACGGTCAGATCGCGCTAGCAAGATCTCCCATTTTGCTAGCGCTATCAACGGATCAACTCCCTATATATATATATATATATATATATATATATATATATATATATATATATATATATATATATATATATATATATATTTGTCTCTGTGTGTGTGTACACAATCTTCTCTTATATTCTTTTATCTTATATTTCATATATTTTATACTCTTGTTGGTTTGTTTGATGAATGGCAGTACATAGGTTATTGCTATTAATGCTCTGACCATAAGTATTACTATTAGTGACAGTGACACACTTAATGCATGTGCAAAAGTAAAGTTAATAATACGAATTTTGTTAAACTAATCAATCATCACATATAAATATTTATGGTCATATTCGATAAAATTAATCTTAATTTTTAAAACTCAAACATGTCCTTAAGGTAATTATCGACAATTTTAATGTTTTTGTTTTGTCCTTTTTTAAGAATATTCTCATGATGTTAAGTGTCACGTTTTGTAACATTAAAAAGAAAAAGAGTGTTACACCAATACGGTCACTATTCTAGACATCATTGCACATGCAAAACGCGTACAAAAATGGAGTTCACGGTATGAAATTTATTGAGAAAAAACAAAAAAAAAAGAAAGCATCACCTATAAGTGTTTAATGTCACATTTCGTAAAATGAATTTGATTTGTGAAAATCAAACATGTCTTTATAAGTAGTTATTTACCATTTTAATATTTTTATTTCGTGCCACATTTGTTCAAAATCTTTTTTGAATATCACTTGTCATCATTGTACATAGGTAGTTACGTAGGATCAAAAAAAAAAGTGGTGTTATACCAAAAGGTCTAGTCTCTTTGAAAATATAATAGATTTGGGGGAGATCATTTCTACCAATCTATATTAATTTTTCATTTGTTGCCGAAAGACTAACAAGTAAACTCATTAAAAAAAAGTGAAAATAATAATAATAATAATAATATTATTATTATTATTACTTACTTACTTACTTACTTTATACTGATATTCGACAAATCAGTAGTTTCTATAATGCAATGCATGGATCAATGCTAGTTTAAATGTTAAACCTACCGCCTAATGCTCTCATACTCTCTAACCCGTCGTGATTTGTAACAAGCTATAACTCATTTTCTTTTGATCATCATCTCGGCTATTTTTTCTCGTCCTCTCTCTCTTGAAGTCACCTTTAATTTGAATGACATCTATTGTAATCTTATATTTTGTGTTTGCACAGACATTATATGTATCCCAAAAGCTAGTTAACTATTAATGGTAGTAACTATCCTGCTTTGGGAGCAAAAGAAAGTAATACATGTCCCAGCAGCAATTTATATCTAATTCACTTACTAGGCCTGTAAATGAGACAAAGTGTAGGCTTGTTCAAGCATGGCAATTGCGAGATTTAATAGCCGAATGTAATCATGCTAAGCTTCTTTCTCTCGATGCAATATTCACTGAGTCAGAGCTCGAGCAGCATGACTTGGTAATAGAAGATATGGTGTAAGCTTGGTTTGTTTATCTCATAAGAAATCTTGAACGAGCGAGTGATCACAACAGTTTTACACCCTCGAGGTGCTAGTCACAAACGCGATCTTAGTTATGATCGTAACCTAGGTATCATCGCATGGCACGAGAAGGCCATTAACGGGCATAAAAGTGACAAATGGCATGGGGAGGATTCAATATCAAAATTTGTATGGGTGAGAATATTGGCTGACGAATGAACACCATACCATGAGACAAGTGTAGTCAAACTACGAATGAATGTGCGACGACACGAGGAGAGATTAAATAAGAAACGAGGATGGTTGCAACAAACTGCAGGTGAAGTCGATTAATTTGATGAAGAGATGATGAAACATTACTTGAGACGGTGTGGTCACAATGCCCCGTAGGAAGAAGATGTGATTTCTACCAAGTTGATGGGATAAGACGAGGTTAAGCACTACAAGAACTAAGGCTTTTAGCGACGGGGGATCCGTCTCTAAAAGCGGACATCCGTCGCTAAAGGCGTTTAGCGACGGACAGCCCATCTCTAAAAGTCCCTCGTATATAAGCCCGTCGCTAAAAGTTTTGCGATGGAATTCTAAAATTCGTCGCTTAATATTGCACTTTCATCGACGAATTGCTTTATACATTAGCGACGGACATTCCATCGCTAAATGTATTTTCCGTATTTTAATTTTTTTAAATAATTTATTTCGTTAATATATTTAGTGATGGGTTAAATTTTTTTAGTGACAGTCACCCCATCGCTAAAGGCTCACCTTTTAGCGACAGACTTTCCGTCTCTAAAAAATTGCTTTAGGGATGTTTTTGACGACGAAATAAATTCGTCGCTAAAAGTCAATTTTTAAAATTTTTTTTAATGCCCAAACCTATAATCAAATCAAGTTCTCAACAACAGTGCACAATCCCCCAAATTCACAATAGGGTTAAATAATTGTGATCCATCAGCAATTATTTAGCCCTAAATTAAAACAAACACAAAAAAATATATACCTTTAAAAAATGTTTACTATAATGAAAAATAAAATGTACATATAGTTCAGGAGGGCACGGAACCGATATAATAGATTAGGGGAAGACAAGCAAGGAGGGCACGAGAGTGGGAGAGGGTATAAGCTGGGAGGGCACGAGAGGGCTCATCAAGGGTTGCCGAGTCCCGGATCTGGATCCTACTGATTCGGAGCTGGCTCGGCATGTCCAGCAACAGTGCGATGCTGATCCTGCTGGGCCTGGATCTTCCTGAACACCTCCATAGCAATGCGGCGGATCTCGTCCTCATCCAACGGATGTTGCGCAGCAGGTGCCTGTGTCTGGGAGGGGCAGCGAGGAGGTGGGGACGCTCCTATCACGGCACGTGCAGTCGTGCTAAGCAGGCCGTGTATGCGGCCTTTCAGTC